>CM076571.1:622164391-622386748 GCA_034641835.2 Pinus albicaulis
AGCATATCATACTTGAGCAGAAAAGAAGTTCATTTTGAAGTAGGAGATCTGGTTTTGGCACACTTGATAAAGGAGAGATTCCCAAAGAAGCAGTACAACAAATTGAAGTTCAAAAAGATTGGGCCATGCAAGATACTTAGAAAGTTTTCTGCAAATGCTTATGAGATTGAATTACCTCCTGATGTTGGAATATCACCCATTTTTAATGTTGTAGATTTGTACAAGTATGAGGATGATGGTGCAGAAGAAAGATCAGCAGACAAGGAACATATTGAGTGGAAAGAGCAGCTACCTCCAGCACAACCATTGCAACCAGAGAAGATATTGGATAAAAGAGTGTTCAAAAGGACCAGAGGACGAGAGTACTTCTAGTACTTGATCAAATTAAAGGATAAGCCAGAGGAAGATTCCACTTGGATGACTGAAGAAATGTTACAGAAGATAGCCAGATCAGTGGAAGAGCTCATGGACAGGAGCCCATGAAGAAGATTGCCCTCGGGAGTCTGATGCAGGGGCATTAGACACTAGCCAGCAATGTAGGAGGTTTTGTCCACATGTTGTGGCTAGGAGGGTCCAAAACATTTGAATTGTAACAGATAGGTGTCAATACCTCAGCTGATTGTATTATGTAGATCAATTAGAGTCGTAGAAGTCGAATAGCTCAGTTAGTCTAGCTGTCGTATTTCAGTTAGTTGAATTATTTTAATTAGGCTGTTGATTTTCTAAAACATCCCTCACAGAGGAACCGAACAGACAAATGTTCATGTATATAAATGTAATCCCTCGAATGTATATGAGAGATTAGAGGAGAAGAAAAGGAGAGATTTCTGCAATAAAACTCTGTGTATTGAGAAATTACTTCCGATTGAATAGACTTCGAGTCCTGTTGATTTCCAACTGTCTGAATTTATAATTGTGAAGAGTTGTTTAACTGTGAGGCGATTGTGCACTGGAATTTACGTTTCTCTGTCTCTGAATTCCCGTAAATTGTTTGGATAACCCTGTGAATTCACCCCACCCGTAGGCGAGGTCTATGTAGAGAACCATGGTCGTGAACACTGTTCAAATATAAAACTCTCGCTTAATAAAGAAGAGACAGAGTTTTTTTTCTTCCGAAACCTGACCCGAGGATTAGACGTGAGTTAAAGAATGGAGGGAGTAGTGTAACCCCGGAAAAACCTTGGTGAAGCACTTTGTGAAACCACGAGCGGATTTGTGGAGGCAGATTTCCCATATCGCACCGCTTTTGCTGGTTGAGTGGTATTCCCAAAATCGGAGCGATTTCAAAGAAGTTGTTAGATTGCATGGGTTGCCCAAGAGTATTGTTTCAGACAGAGACACCAGATTTGTGGGTCACTTTTGGAGGACATTGTGGAAGAAACTTGGTACCAAACTAAGTTTCAGCTCAGCTTATCATCCTCAGACTGATAGAAAAACTGAGGTAGTGAATAGGAGTCTGGGAAATTTGTTGAGAAGTCTTGCAGGAGAGCGTCCCAAGCAGTGGGATATTATTTTTCCCCATGCAGAATATGTGTATAATGACTCACCAAACAGGAGCACAGGGCAGAGCCCATTCCATATTGGTTATGGAATGCACCCCAGAGGAACATCAGAGTTAAGAAATCTGGGAAAAGCAGAGCTAAGGAGTACAGATGGTGAGGAATTTTCTTCAAAGATCCAGGCCATACATGAACAAGTGAAACAGCAACTACAAGGCAGCAGCATCAAATATAAAAGCAGAGCAGACTTGAGTAGAAAATAAGTTCATTTTGAAGTAGGAGATCTGGTTTTGGCACACTTGAGAAAGGAGAGATTCCCAAAGAAGCAGTACAACAAATTGAAGTTCAAAAATATTGGGCCATGCAAGATACTTAGAAAGTTTTCTGCAAATTCTTATGAGATTGAATTACCTCCTGATGTTGGAATATCACCCATTTTTAATTTGCAGATTTGTACAAGTATGAGGATGATGGTGCAGAAGAAAGATCAGCAGACAAGGAACATATTGAGTGGAAAGAGCAGCTACCTCCAGCACAGTCGTTGCAACCAGAGAAGATATTGGATAAAAGAGTGTTCAGAAGGACCAGAGGATGAGAGTACTTCCAGTACTTGATCAAATTGAAGGATAAGCCAGAGGAAGATGCCACTTGGATGACTGAAGAAATGTTACAGAAGATAGCCAGATCAGTGGAAGAGCTCATGGACAGGAGCCCATGAAGAAGATTGCCCTCGGGAGTCTGATGCAGGGGCATTAGACACTAGCCAGCAATGTAGGAGGTTTTTTCCACATGTTGTGGCTAGGAGGGTCCAAAACATTTGAATTGTAACAGATAGGTGTCAATACCTCAGCTGATTGTATTATGTAGATCAGTTAGAGTCGTAGAAGTCGAATAGCTCAGTTAGTCTAGCTATCATATTTCAGTTAGTTGAATTATTTTAATTAGGCTGTTGATTTTCTAAAACGGCCCTCACAGAGGAACCGAACAGAGAAATGTTCATGTATATAAATGTAATCCCTCGGATGTATATGAGAGAGTAGAGGAGAAGAAAAGGAGAGATTTCTGCAATAAAACTTTGTGTATTGAGCAATTACTTCTGGTTGAATAGACTTCGAGTCCTGTTGATTTCCAACTGTCTGAATTTATAATTGTGAAGAGTTGTTTAACTGTGAGGCGATTGTGCACTGGAATTTCCATTTCTCTGTCTCTGAATTCCTGTAAATTGTTTGGATAACCCTGTGAATTCACCCCACCCGCAGGCGAGGTCTATGTAGAGAACCATGGTTGTGAACACTGTTCAAATATAAAACTCCCGCTTAATAAAGAAGAGACAGAGTTTTTTTGCTTCCGGAACCTGACCCGAGGATTAGACGTGAGTTAAAGAACGGAGGGAGTAGCGTAACCCCGGACAAACCCTGGTGAAGCACTGTGTGAAACCACGAGCGGATTTGCGGAGGCAGATTTCCCATATCGCATCGCTTTTGCGGGTTGAGTGGTATTCCCAGAATCGGAGCGATTCCATAGAATCGTCGACGCGTGTCAAGAGCGGACCCACGAAAACCACCGTTCAAGCACGCCATCGCGCGTTAACGTTCCTACCAGGACGCCGAGCGATATGCGTACGAGCCATTGATTTGGGAGAGGGCCATCGGATGGTGGTCGTTGGATAAAGACGCGCGGAAGATAACTGGTACGGTGTGTGCGATTGATTGGGCCATCGATCGTAGAGGTTGGGCCCGGTGCGAGGGTTATTACACAGTGAATTGGTTTTAATATAAAGTTTCGAAGATTTAAATATTGGTTATAAGGTTGGCGGTGTAATATAAAGCCGAGAGGTTTAAATAAAATTGCAAAGGTTATGGATTAAGTTTATTTATCAAATTCCACGAATTTGATAAATAAATCTCCGAGGAAGATATAATTGGACCACATGGAGTCAAAGAGCGTGTTTTGAAAGGGAAATTGATAGAGCCACGCTATAGTTGACCATCTCTCCATTGCGGCTGACTTTCAGTTTTGTTGCATCAAAGAGACACCTGAGGGTGTAAATTAATTTCATCCCTTTGTGTGGGTTTCCCCATCCTCTGGCACTAGTCAAACCTGCTGGTGTATCTTCTGGAATCTTGATGAAGGGTAGGCCAATAGTATCCTGCTTGCAAAACTTTGTTGGTAGTTCTCTTTGCAGCAAAGTGGCCTCCACATGGGCTATAAAGACATGCAGAGAGGATATCAAAAAATTCTTCCTCCCTCACACATCTCCTTAGGATTTGATAAGGGCCTAGCTTGAAAATGTTTCCCCCAATCCATGTGAAAGGGGCATTTTTTCTGATGATTCTTCTCTTCTCCATTAATGAAAGATTGGGAGGGAGTTTTCCAGCAACTAAGTAGTTTTCTATATCAAAAAATCATGGTGAGAGTGCTGATATAGAAAAGATATGCTCATCTGGCAGCTGGTCATCCACCATTCCTTCTTCACCTGTAGGGAGAGCTAACCTGGACAAAACATTTGCAACAACATTCTCCTTTCCAGGTTTATCAACAATATTCAAATCAAATTGTTGCAAAAGTAAAAACCATCTGATTATCCTAGCAATAACATCCAATTTGTTCATTAAATACTTGATGGCTACATGGTTAGTGTGAACAAAGGTTTGGTATCCAGTTACATAATGCCTAAACTTGTTCAATGCATGGACAATCGCTAACATCTCCTTCTCGGTAACAGTATAATTCAGCTCGGCCTTGGACAAATTCTTGCTTATGAAATAAATGACATAAGGGATTTTGTCTTCTAATTGTTCTAAGGCTGCCCCTACAGCTTTTTCGGATGCATTAGTGTGGATATGGAAAGGCAAAGTCGAATTTGGACCTCGAAGGATAGGGGTAGTAATCAAATGTTTCTTAATGAGCTCGAAAGCCTCTTGACAAGGACCAGACCAAATAAACTCAGAATCCTTGGCCAATAACCCAAATAATGGCGAAGCCATCTTGCTGAAATCTTTGATGAACCTTCTGTAGTAACCAACTAAGCCTAGGAAACTCCTGAAATATTTCTAATTTTGAGGAGCAGGTACCCTTTTGATGACAGTAATTTTTTTCGGGTCTATATGTATTCCTGCTTGGGATATGGAATGTCCTAATATAACCCCTGCTTTCTTCAGGAATTCACACTTTTATGGGCTCAAGGAGAGATGCATATCAATGCACCTTCTGAGTACTTTGCCCAAATTGGAGAGAGATTCCTGGAAGTCATCCCCATATGGTGTGAAATGATCCATGTATATTTTCATAGAGTCATGGACTAACTCAGAAAATATACTCAGGAAAACTCTTTGGAAGGTAGTTGGGGCATTGAAAAACCCAAAGGGTAGGACTCTATAAGAAAAGGTACACCAAGTGCAGGTGAAAGTAGTCTTATCCTGGTCTTCAGGGCTGATTTGAATCTGATACTACCCACTAAACCCATCTAAGAAGGAAAAAAAATTCTTCCCCGCAAGGCCATCCAGGACTTGGTCTATAAAGGGCAAAGGGAAATGGTATTTCTTGGTGGATTTGTTAAGTTTTCGATAATAAACAAAAATTCACCACTTCCCATTCTTCTTTGGGACTAATACAAGAGGGGATACCCACTCACTGTCGGATATAGGATATATGAACCCTACATCCAATAAATTCTTCAACTCTTCTTTGACTATGTCCTTTAGAGCCGGGTTCATCCTTATTTGGGGTTTCCTCAAAGGCTTGCATCCCTATTTGATGTAAATTTTATGTCTACACATTGAAGGAGGCACCCCTTTCATGTCCCTATAATCCCAAGAAAATGCTTTAATATTTTCTTTCAAAAGCTCGCATAGCTGCGTCTTTTCTTCACCCGAGAGGTCTGGGTTGATTTTCAGAGATCTGGATGGGCCAAACTCAATAGCCTTGGTGGTTTCAGAGGTCAAATCAACTGAGTGCACTTCCATCCAAGGTTGGCTTTCAGACTCTTTGACTAAGGTTTCGAGAGGAATGTTAGTGGAGCATTGGTTTTGAATGGCATGGTCGATGAGCTCATCTTCATCAAGTTGCCCCTCTCTAAGAATAATATCTATGGTACACATAGGGGTAGTGTTATATAACTAATATTCTTCATCATCCAATCATATAAGGACATCATTATCAACAGAAGGCTAGCATAGAGGATATAACACTAGCTATTTAGACAAAGGCCCATTTTTGATAGTCATGTTTCCAACCCGAAAATTAATATAAGCATCTGCAGTGGCTAAACAAGGTCTTCCTAAGATGAGCGGATAACCATTAAACTTGGTTTTTGGTTGTAGGACCAAGAAATCTGTGGGATACTCCCAAGAGTCAATGGTAACCATAACATCCTCAACAATTCATTCTGGAGTTACTCTGGACCAATCTGCAAGTTGCAAAATTGTTGTGGTTTTCCTCAAAGTCCCTTGGAGATTCAGTCTCAACATAGTTTCTTTGGTCATGATATTGATGGCAGCCCCTATATCAATCAGAGTGTTGGGGACTATGACACCATATATTTGCACATCAAAAACTAGACTACCAAAGTCCAGGTACTTTGGAAATATCACCTTCCCCGGCATCAGGTTAGATAGTTTTCCTACCACATTGATGGTGGGGGTATCTCTCTTCCTTCTCCCAAGTTTCTTGAAGCATTTTTCTTTGATGAGCCTATTGTAGATAAGGACATCCATAATAGCCCGTATAAGTGGTATCTTTACACGCAAATTTTCCAATTCTCCCAGGAGTTCAGTCTCCTCTGGGGTGTGCTAACTAGGGTTGATTAAGCACTCAGGAAAAGGAGGTTGTTGGATCTGAGTGTTACCTTCTTCCTTTTACTCCTCAACCTTTATCGGTGGAGATGGAGGGTGATTTTTTGGGAGTACTCTTCTCGACCTAAGATTAACCTCCTATATCTCCATACCATAAGTTAGATAGGATGTTTCTCCACTAGGATACCACTATGCCAGTCTATTGTTTGGGTTCGGATTGGGCTGTGCAGGAATTTGGGGTAGCCTATGTGGAGTAGCATGAGTAAGCTGAGGTTGAGGTTGGGGTGGAGGCATTAGAGCAGGTGGTTGATTTTGTTGAGGCCTCAACCCTTGGGATGGATTGTTCCACTGAGGTTTTTATGGCATACTGCTGTAATGGTTGGTTTACTGGCTGAGGATGATATGAAGGG
Organism: Pinus albicaulis; assembly: GCA_034641835.2. Taxonomy (NCBI): domain Eukaryota; kingdom Viridiplantae; phylum Streptophyta; class Pinopsida; order Pinales; family Pinaceae; genus Pinus; species Pinus albicaulis. Next base: position 622,171,094 of record CM076571.1, read on the forward strand.
TTGTAAGGCCAAGTAGGAGGTGTAGACTAGGATGGAGGAGTGGGGGTGTACCAAGGTTGCATGGGTGCACTATGATTGTTGTGATAATAAGAGTAAGTTGCACCTTGCATACCTTATTGATATGGCTGAGGAACATGAGGCATTCTCTGGTTGATGAAACTGAGTTTCTCTGGCATTGCTTCCCCACCTTGATATACATCCTTGAGTCTAGGTAAGGAGGGACACTTGTCTGTGGCATGATTCTCTTCACAGACTAAGTAGAAATATATGAAATTTAGTGGACATTCATTTCTTGGGTGATTCCGGGTACATCTAGGACAAAATATGGCCATGAATCTCTCTTATTCCTCTTGCTTCCTTTTGACCTGCATTGTGTCCATTTGAAAAGCAAAGGTGTGCAACATGTCACTCTTGAATTCCTCTAGCATGTTTCCAATCTCATGTTTGATGGAGAGGGAAGAGGAAGGGGTATTGGATGTATTCTGGCTAGCTCTTCCCTTCTTCCTAAAGGCCCTAGAATGGTTTCGAAAGAATTTTTTTATTTTTTCATAAGGAAATTGGTAGATATCTCCTCCTGATATCATATTCAAGTTTTCTATCAACTCTTCTCTCATCCCTCGAAGAAGTACAAGTTTAAGTGATGTAGGATCAAGAGTACAATTGGCTCTCTTATAGTTTAATTAAAACCTCTCTTCATAGTCCTCTAGGGATTCATCGGGCCCTACAGTCATCCTAAATATATCATCCTTAGTTTCCTTGGACCTACAGTAGTCTTTGTACTTGTTGTTGAATGTATCTTCCATTTGTTCCCAGGTAGTGATGCTATCCCCAGCCAGACCCATGAACCAGCGCAAGGATGCATCCTTAAGGGTGGATGGGAACAAATTCAACTTCTGATCATCAAAGGTGTAGTCATAATTCCTACAGAAAACAAAAAATTCAAACATGAATGTGTCAGGGTCCTCAAAATTAATTCCATGAAAGTGTGGAAGAGCTGAGGGGCTAATGTTTTTCATCTTAGTTTCCCCATCTGCCTCTCTTATGGGAAAGGCTCTCTGGATCCCAACCATGGTCAAGGTAGGTGAAGCAGGTCCCTTAGTTGAAAACAGGTCTTCTTCTTCTTCTTCTCCAATAGGATCCTCAAAATATTCAAAAGGCTCTCCTATAGGGGGTTCAATCTCACTCCCACTGAAGAAGAGTGAAGGGTGGCTAGGAGGTGATGTAGGGGTTTTAGGTAATTCTAATTGAAAAAGAGTTAATTTGCAACTTGGAGGGAAGAAAATGGCTAGAGAGGCTAGTGGAGGGCTTAACACATGAAACAATTCTTAGAAGTGGAAATACGAGGTTAAAACCTTAAAAAATTTTATTATAGCGCAAGAAATGACTTTAGAGCAGAAAGAATTGAAAATTGCGATGGGGAAGGTGCGATGGAGATGAAAGTTGCGATATGTGATGCCGTAATCGCAATATCGCAAGTTTAAAGGGATAGCGGAAAGTTCGTCCAAGAGCGGGAGAAAAGTGCAATGAGGTAATTTTTTGCAAAGTGTGATGAGGTAAATTTTGCGAAATGCGATTTGCGATGGGCGACGTGGTGGTGAAACACGATAAAGATATTGCAATTGGCAAACAAAAGTGGTAATTTTTAATGAAAAAGAAACAAAACACGATTTGCGATGCAAAGAGGTGACGTGGAGGTGGGGCCGATATTTCAATCGTGATATCATAGAGTTGGAGCGGTAGCGTTAAAGAAAGAAAAGATGTGATGAGCGATTTGCAAAGTGGCGAAGTTGCAGTACAATATCGCAAACGACAAAGAAAGGACCGGTAAGTCTTCAGGCAACAAGGAAAAGGTGCGATGAGCGATTTGGGATGTATTGGTTATCACATCGGTAGTTGGAAAGTGGTAAGTGTTAACGTGAGCAACTTAAACCATGTTGTGTGCGAAATGCAAAGTCCGATAAGGAATTGCAAGGAGGATGGGGAAGGTCGGGTTTTCGATGGTTTTGAAGCCTTTTTGCATTAAAATGAGTTTGGCGATGACGATCGATAGAGCAAAGCAATAAGGTGGGAAATCGACAAAGTAGAGTTGTAAGTCTTCAAGACAAAAGGTAAGAGATGTGGATTGATATTTTGCAAACAGGTGAAGTACGATAGCGGGAGAATCGAGGAGGAAGGCGGAGGTCATGTTTAAATGGGTTTTGAATGGTTTTTTTTTACATTTTTTGCGTTAATAAGGTAAGGTAACCGTGAATGCAAAAAAACAAAGGGATAAGGTGGATTTGAAGGGCTTCAGTGCATTTAGGGAAAAATTTAAGTGCAATATTAAAAAGAAGCAGAAAACAAGAGGGAATGGAGGCGTAACAGAATTAGTTTTTGGGTCTGTGGGAAGATTCGCCCTCCTCGAGCTTGATTGACAGAGATGAGAGGGGGAGGCTTGACCACAACTTTTGGATTTTTTCTCCTCTACTCTATTACTCATAAAAAAATAAAACTATAACAATGAACTGAAAGAAAAGACTAAGCAGCAATGAAACTATCAGAAGGAGATCTAACTAAATGGCAGAAGAAAAACTAGCTAAATGACATAAAGGAAAAGATAGTAACAACAGAGAAGCTGAGGCACATGGATTGGGACCTAACCCATGAGCCTAGCTCGCTGAAACTTAAATCAATTGAATGAAATTATTCTACTCAATTCATAAAAGAATAACCTCATACATATCTGATAGTTTTATCACTGAATAAAATAAAAATCTTAATAGCTGATAACACTAGTTCTGAATGGAATCGACTCACTGACTAACTCTTCATAGCTCCAGCTCTACTCTATTTATTCTATAGGGTAGCTACCAAAAACTCCCTAGAAAATGGTGATTGAGTCCTCTTGACTCCCAGTAAACAAATATTGAGTACACTCCTCTTTGAGTTGCTTGGCTACCTCTGGAATTCGAGTTGCTGGAGAGATTCCTTGGGATCCTTTGGATGCCTTTAGAGTTTGAATTTCTGGAGAGAATATAGGGTGGAAAATCCTCCTATAATTTCTCCTTGTTGTCTCCTCCAAGTCTTTATGATAAAATATTTATAAAAATGCTTAATAAATCATGATTTTCTACACTCAAAATCATATTAGGTACTCAGAGTATGTTAGCCTTAATTACCACCTATACTGGCATCATAAAACCAAATAATAATAAAAATGCAAGAAAAACAGATCTAAGAAGGCAAAATGGTGACTATTAACCCCTCTAAATATGTCTAATGATAGAGCTCATCATCACCCCCCTACTAAATGGTTTCTCATCCTATGAGAAACTAATCCTGCTCCATTTCCTTGAATTCTTTGACAGCCCCCCTGATTTCCTGAGGAAGAAGTGTGGGAGTTTCCCCAAAGGGGTAAAAACCATTATTCTTTTGTACATTCTCCCATTCTCTATCTTGTGCATATATGTCCTTTTCATCATTCGAAACCAGTAGCAAAGGTGGGTTGAGCTTTAGTCCCAACCATTGGATCTTTTTGGCCTGCATGGCCCTCTTGTATAATGGTGCCCTTTCCAATGCACCACTTACTCTTTCTGGAGTATGGTATTCCCTATTCTTGAGGCTGTGAGGGAGGCTGCTCCATCTTCTCTAGCTGGCCATAATGCACTCATCTTCTTTCTGCCTAGAAACATCATCAAAGTGGCCTATTACCTATGCTTGAGTCTGAAGGTAGCTTTCAACCAGTGCAGTGTCCCTTTCAAAATCTCGATGGTTAAGGATGACTCCTCTTGGGTTGAAAAATTCTAGTCTGATATATAAGGGTTCTCTGTTTCTTCTTCCCATGACCCTCCATATCTCTTTTTCTCTAGTTTTCTCATTCACCATATAATATGCTAGAGCCATAAACTGCATATCCCCCATTGTAGGATTGGGGTCTCAAATTTCCATATTTGTCAGCACAAGGTTATGCACATAAAAAGCTGCCATCTTTTCCTTATAAGCCATGTTAGCTTCCTTATAAAACTTCATGAATTTCCTACAATCTTAGAAAGGAAGTGATCCATGGGAGGCTAGAGTTTTGATTTGAAATAGAAGCCATTGCTCCTTAAGGTACACAACATATGAGTCAGAAGGGAACCTTTACTGAAGGGCTTCTATGCATAAGTCTGCCATGGTGGCTACTTGCTACCCTTTTTGTTTCAATTGCTCCTTTAGTGTTACATTATTTGCCTATGCCTTCTGTAGCTGCTCCTTCATAACTATTTATTCAATTATTTCTTCCTCCCTTGGTAATTATTCAATGATAATCGGGCTTGTGGGAGGAGTTTCTGGCTTTCTCTGACTCTAGTAAGCTTTGAAATACATAAAGGTCTGCCTTTTTCTCTTTGCACTCAGAGGAGATATGGTGGAAAATACCTCTTTGTATTGAGGGAAAGTGGTGTTGTGTTGTGAGTCTGCTTCTTGCTCACTTTCTGCCAACTCTATGACTTCTATGGCCATATTTTCTATTTTTCCTTGGCCCTTTGGCTCTTCCTCTTCTTCTTATTGCTCCTCTTATAGTTCTTCTTCTCGCTCTTCCTCTTCTCCATGGATATAATTGTAATTCTTCTTTTTTTGGGTTGTTGTAAAAGCTTCCCTACTCATATTGATGAAAAAGGATCAGGCCATGGGTAAGGTGGCACTTTCCTGCTGCTGTTGTTGCATGCTGTCCGAAAACATGCGGCTAAAGCTTCATTGTTGAACTGTGGGATTTTATGGTCTCTCTCCCTTTGAAATTTTTCAATTTACTGGTTTGGATGATACAGACCCTCTTTATTATCAGACTTGTGGAACTACTTCTTATGTAACTCGGCCGCAGCCCTAGTTTTCGTTAGAGACCATTGGACCCTCTTCTTGTTAATTGGCTGATACTGCGTGTCTCCTCCTCTCATCCTCCTCCACTCCAACTAATCTAATTCTTTTGCTGGCCAAGGTGGCGTGTACTTCCAATTTTTTTGAGTCATACGTCATGATGGTGGCCAAGTTAACTGGCCAGCTTTCTGCCTCTTAGACTCTTACTCTGCAAATTTAATTATTTCCAAATATTATGAATGCATAGTGAGGGGTGAGGGACTATACCTGAGCTTACCAGTTGTTGCCAAGATGGTTGCAGGAGCTGGAGTTTGGAGACAAGCCTTTTTGATGCTGTGTTCTTCACCATATTCCTGTTCTCTAAGTGAGCAGCTTCCTCAGTGAGATGCTAATATTTTCTTGTTGTTTCTCTCTACTATGGATGTTGTGTGGGGTGCTCGAGATGCCATGGGTGGAATTATAATTCTCCTGGAATATGTTATGCAGCTTTTCTTCTTATTTTTCTTGGCAGTCCATGAACAACTTTTTTTTTGAAGGAGCTTCCTCATGTTTTTAGCAGTCTGTGTTTTGCTTTTCTTGCTACGTTTTGCTCAGGAATGGAGGAATGTGGTGTATGGAGGTGATGGAGGAAGTTATGAAGATGAATGGAGTGAATGATGGGATGGATGGTGAAATAGAAGAAGGGAAAAGAAGTTGAATGCTTCCCTGTGTTTCTAGAACCCATTAATAATCTACAAAACAACAACACAGAAACACAGAGATGCACGTGTATTTTTTTTTTTTTGTTTTTTTTTTTAAGAAAGTGGGCTACCTCCATGGATGTTTTCAACCCACAGACTTTACTTGGGCGCCTTAGAGAGGTTTTCACCCATGGATATTTATTCTTTTTGCTCTTTTTTTTTTAGCAAGTGAGTTGGCTCCATCGAGGTTTTTAACCCACAACTTTCCTTGGGTGCCTCAAAGAGGTTTTCACCCATGGATATATATATATATATATCTTCTTCTTTTCCTTCTTCTTTTTTTTTTTTTTTTTAGGAGGTGTGGGAAAATATGGAGTTTCCCATCACATACACCTCTCTTCTTATTGAATTTATGAATTCTGCCTTTGACAAAGGCTTCTTCTAAATTTTAATTATGTGACCATTGACAAGCAAGGGGATTCCTTCCTCATCTATGGTTATGATTTGAACTGTGCCATTATCAAAACATTTTTCCACTGTATAAGGTCCTAACCATGTTATCATCAGCTTGCCTTTGAAATCTTTAAACATTGAATCATATAATAGCACCCAATCTCCTTCTTGGAAGGTATTTTATTTGATGTTCTTGTCATGCCATACCTTCCTTTACAACTGAACTACCTCTGTGTGAAGAAGTTCTTGCATTCAGTACTCATCCAATCCATTTAGTTGTAGCAACCTCTATTTTTGGGAATTTGATAGATCTAGATTTAATTCAACTGCCACTCTTAAAGTATTGAATTCAAACTCAACTGAAAGTATCACTTTCTTACCATAGACTAGTTCATAAGGAGTGAATCCTGTTGTTGTCTTCCAAGTAGTGTTGTAGGCCCAAGTAGCTTCTACCAATCTGTCTGCCTAATATTTTTTTTTGATGCTCACAACCTTGGTGAGGATTCTCTCTAAAGCTGTTTTAGTTCATTCTACTTGGCCATTCGCCGGAGGGTGATAAGAAGTAGAAGTTCTATGTTAAATCTTGTTCTTCCTCAAGAGATTCTCAATGAGGTGCGAGATGAATTGTGCTCCTTGAATAGTGAATATTTCTCTAGGGTGTCCAAATTTGTAAAACACATTCTCCCTTAGAAATTATGCTACTTTATCCTTGGTTGCTACTTTCACTTCTTTTGTTTCGGCCGACTTTGTCAGGTAATCAGTGCTGACTATGATATACTTCCTTTGTCCAGATGGTGGATCGATAGGTCCAAAAAAGTCCATGCCCCACTTATAAAATGGCTCAAGAGCCACCTAAGGATGTAAAGGCATTTCATCCCTTTATGTGGATTTCCTCATCCTCTGGCACTAGTCACACCTGCTGGTGTATCTTCTGGAATCTTGATGAAGGGTAGGCCAATTGTATCCTACCTCCAAAAATTTGTAGGCAGTTCTCTTTGCAACAAAGTGGCCTCCACATGGGTTGTCATGACATGCAGAGAGGATATAAAAAAATTCTTCCTCCCTCACACATCTCCTTAGGATTTTATCAGGGCCTATCTTGAAAAAATTTCCCCCAATCCATGTGAAAGGGGCGCTTTTTCTGATGATTCTGCTCTTCTCCCTTAATGAAATATTAGGAGGGAGTTTTCCAGCAACTAAGTAGTTGGCTATATCAGCAAACCATGGTGAGAGTGCTGATATAGCAAAGAGATGCTCATCTAGCAGCTGGTCATCCACCATTCCTTCTTCACCTGCAATGAGAGCTAACCTGGACAAAAAATCTACAACAACATTCTCCTTTCCAGGTTTATCAACAATAGTCAAATCAAATTGCTGCAAAAGTAAAAACCATCTAATTATCCTTGCATTAACATCCAGTTTGTTCATTAAATACTTGATGGCTGCATGGTCAGTGTGAATAAATGTTTGGTATCCAGTTACATAATGCCTGAACTTGTTCAATGCATGGAAAATGTGTTGGCAAGAAACGAGGTCTCCGGGGGAGACCCAGGTTCGGAAAGGTGGCCAACAAGGGTTACCGTAGTATTCTAGCACAACGCCAGCATTTTCACCCTACTCCGATGAATAGAGTGTCTCACCCGAGGCATGCTACAACCTTACTGAGGCTAGGGTTGGGTCAGGTATCGATCAAGCATGGTAAATACGCAAACCATCCATAACTTAAGTACTTCGATTAAGTGTAAATACCAGATAGATAAAAATACTCACAAACTTGATCAGAATGATAAACAAAAATTAAAAATAGCCATATATCCCACCAAACCAAAACACATGATAGAACTCAGAACAAAAACCTTATATTAGAAAGTGTGCATGGTAGAACTGACTACAATCGCAGTACAAGATATAGAACAGAACAGAACAATGAGAGAGAGAGAACAAAACAACATGAACAGAGCTCTCATACGACTCCTACTCTTCGATCCCTACTGAGCCAACCTCCTCTTTCCGCTGATCAGCTGCCTATTTTTTCCATCGCCACCATGACTGATAGTTCTTCCTTATTTTTCGCTCGACTGTTTTAGACTTTCCCTGATTGTTGGGAGTCCCACTGATTGTCTTCTGCTGCTTCCCTTTGCCATTTGTACCTACTTCTGCAAAAACCGCACCACCTGCCCTTCACCTCTTCGCAACCATGACAGCTCTCTGTCTACCGTGGTTGCACTTTGCCACCTGTTCTTTGCAACACAAAACTGTTTAATTTCAAAACAAGGGCACCAAAAAAATGGCTAACATCTCCTTCTCGGTAACAATATAATTTATCTCAGCCTTGGAAAAATTCTCGCTTATGAAATCAATGGCATAAGGGATTTTGTCATCTAATTTTCCAAAGGCTGCCCCTACAACTTTTTCGGATGCATTGGTGTGGATATGGAAAGGAAAAGCCCAATTTGGACCTCGGAGGATAGGTGGAGTAGTCAACTATTTCCTAATGAGCTCGAAAGCCTCTTAACAAGGACTGGGCCAAATAAACTCAGAATACCTGTCCAATAACCCAAATAATGGCGAAGCCATCTTGCTAAAATCTTTGATGAACCTTCTATAGTAACTAGCTAAGCCTAGGAAACTCCTAACATCTTTCTGCTTTTGAGGAGAAGGTACCCTTTTGATGACAGTGATTTTGTTCGGGTCTACCTGTATTCCTGCTTGGGATATGGAGTGTCCTAATAAAGCCCCTGCTTTCTTTAGGAATTCAAAATTTTCTGGGCTCAAGGAGAGATGCATCTCAATGCACCTTCTTCTTACTTTTCCCAAATTGGAGAGAGCTTCCTGGAAGTCATCCCCATATGGTGTGAAATCATCCATGTAGATTTCGATAGCTTCTGCAACCCTTCTTTGACTATGTCCTTCAGAGCCGGGTTCATCCTTCTTTGCGGTTGGCTCATAGACTTGCATGATTTTTTGATGTAAATGTGATGTATGCGTACTGAAGGATGCACCCCTTTCATGTCCATGTAGTCCCAAGAAAATGCTTCAAGATTTTATTTCAAAAGTTGGCATAGCTGCTTCTCTTCCTCATCCGAGAGGTCTGGGTTAATTTCTAGAGATCTAGATGGGCCAAACTCAGTAGCCTTGGTGGTTTCAGAGGTCGACTCAACTGAGTGCACTTCCATCCAAGGTTGGCTTTCAGACTCTTTGACTAAGGTGTCGAGAGGAATGTTAATGGAGGACTAGTTTTGAATGGAATGGTCAATGAGCTCATCTTCATCATGCTGCCCCCCTCTAAGAATAACATCTATGGTACATGTTAGAGTCCCCTGATTTGGCTGATTGGCAAGCCAAGTGACAGGGTAACATCAAACCAACTTTGGAGCCCAAGGACCTAGCCTTCCTAGACTTAGAGAGGGCTCTCTCTATTTGTGCAAGGGATGTATAGTTGTTTGCTTCTTATGTTTCTAATTTTAGGCTAGTTGTTAAGTGTGTTTTTAGTTTTTTTTAGGGTTTTTGAGGGAGGAACTGATCAAAGTTTTAAATAGATAAAAATATTGTTAGATAAACTAGGCTATGGGGTCGAAAAGGTCAAGAAAGCCTCAGATGGTGATACAAGGTATATTGAAGGGTCGATTTGATCAAGGTAAAATGGATCTTTAGGTGGAATGAAATGGGATGGACACTAGGTTTTGTGAAGGACAAAGGCTTTTAAACACAAATAGTTCAACAATAGACATTTATATGGTAGGGCTAACCATTAATCATGATAAATGTAGCTTCAAACTGATGGATGCATAAAATAAACATTCAAGCGATGCATATAGATATATAACTCTCTAACTTTAGGAAAATCACTATCAGACTTTGGGGAAAAACAATTAAGACAAACAAATAACTCAAGCTACTAAGAGGGAACTCCTAGACATAGTATTTTGAGCTATCGGGCACTTTGAACTAATATTGCAGAGTTTTAGGCAAAGGGCAAGATCGATACAAGACCTCTTTGGTTCAAATAGGACAATATAACATTCAAGTAAAGGTTTCAGTAATGGGGTTTTGGTTAACTAAGGAGTAAACAGGGTGTACCGTGAATCATACTAATTAGCATACATAATAACCATTAATGCAACTGAAAAACAAGTTCTTAGGGTATCAAAGAGCATTTAAGAATTCATTTGACATAACTAAGAAAGAAGACAAACATAGAAGCTATAATGAATCAGGAAATCTGAGGTGCCTCCATGGGCATGTCTCAAATATATTCTTTACTATCCTACAAAAAGCAAGAGAGTATGAAATATGTATGATAACTAAGGAAACATAACAGAGAGGAACACTATACCATTTTACCAAGTCAAGGAATCCAACAGCAGTCCTCTTTCATCATCCAAAAAATTCAAGAAACTATCCAATGCATGAGACAAAGTATTTTTTCCAAGCTTTTATAACTATATATTACTCTGTATCATCAAGTTCAGCCTTGTTTACAATGAAATCTCTTGGAATATATAAGCCATAGTGAAGGAGAACCTCCTAGTGCAACTAGCAAGCTCATTGGCTCATCAAAAATATCTGATTTTGTCCTTGAAGCTTTTCAAAGCCCAAGGCACAAAATATCTATAAAAATATCCTAAAAATGCTAAAAAATGAAATTAAATTGACTTTTCCCAACTAACAATGGCCAAAAAAGGCTAAACGCACATTTGGAAAAGCCACTTCAGAAAACTACACTTTTTACAAAAATACTTCAGAAATATAGCAGCAGAAAATTCCCTGTCTTGTGGTTCCCGATGTCAAAATGAGGCCCGTGATGACTCGTTGGAAGGCCTTGGATGTCTAGTTTCTGAAAATACTTTTTTTCCCCAAACTGATCACGGGAAGCCTGTGAAAATCTGACCTGTGTGGAAAAACCCAGAAATTAGCCTTTGCTGATATGTGAGGTAGAGTGTTGAAAAAGTGATTATTTTTCGCCACTTTTTTGGACCAAAACATCTTCAATTGATCTGAACTTTGCTGAGTATATGCCCCTAAAAATAATGCGTCCAATTATACCTCTTTCAACCTTTGAGGATGCTTCAAACTAAAATGGCGATGCCCATGATATTCTGCAAAAAGCCCAAAAATGTCAAAAAACAAAAACTTGTCAAATTATGCCCAATTTTGGCAAGCATGACCCTCATGGGTTTTCAGAAGCATGCTGAGAAGTGGAGGCCAAAATTTCAAGCCTTGATATGCCTTTCTTGACTTTTTGTACCGGGCGCCTCTTTCGGGCGACCTTGAGCTTTTCTTGTGTAACCTTCAATTTCCTTCGGGCAAATTGATTTAGCTTCTTATAGTGCCCGATCATTTTCCTTTGAAGGCCTAAGTCTCTATTAGCTCTTTCCAACTTATTCTCCAAGTGTTTATTCACCCTTTCAAGCCATGCTTCTCTATTGTTTTCTATTTCTTGGGTGAATAAAGTAGTAAGAGGAAAAGATCGGAAAAGGGTAGCCTCTTCCTCTTTTTGTTTCTCCAAATCTCTTTTGAGTCCCATAGTCCTTGGCCTCTTCCTCCTTGGCTGACCTTCTTCTTCAGTGTCATTGAATTCCCCCATAAGTTCTTCCAACTTAATTTGCGCTTTGGAGGCTTCCTTTTGGTACTTGATAGCCCGTGTCTCATAAACTGCCATGTGGACATTCATTTTCTTGTTTTGGGTTTGTGGAAAATGAATGAGGTTTTTAGACCTCTCTAGATCCGCTCTTAGGTCATGAATTTGTTCTTCTCTATTTAGCAAGAGGGACTCAAGGATTCTAGCCTCGTTGTCATTGACATCACTGTTTATCTAAATTATATCAAAATCCCTTTCTTTCTCATGGCTACTTTCCTCCTTCTCTTTTCCCTTGCCTTGGGTGACCTTCTTGGTTTTCCTCTTATTTGGTAATTCAACAATGGGTTGCTTGGGCAACTTGCCTTTTCTTAGGAGTGCTCTAGTAACATTTAGAGTTACAATTTGAGCCACTTTCTTTCTTTATGTTCGGGGTTTTGTTACCTTTGGAGAAGAAAGCATGGCCCCTTGCCTAGGAGAGGCAGCTAGCACATGCTCTATTTGATCTTTGCCTTTACTACTCCCCTCATCATCTTTGTCACTATTTTTCTCTTTTAGAAGGCTGCCTTCTTTAGGATGCTCACTGCTTGGGATTTTTTTGTCATCATCCTTGCTGGCTGGTGGGCTTTCCTGTTTTTCACCATAAGTGCCCCTTTGAGGACTGTCATGACCCTCCTCATAAGTGCCTTGGCTATCACCTTGTATGTCTCCTTGAGGGCTGCCTTGTTCACTTTTGTCCCTGCTATCAGGACTGTTAGGCTTTGTATCCTCAATGTTTTGTGCTTCACCATCATCATGTTCACTGCTGTGTGGGCTTCCAATAGTATCCTCTTTGTGACTGCTGTGTTCTTCATCAACCTATTCCATCTCTTCATCATTTCATTCTTCATGCTCACTGTTGTGCTTCGATTCTTCCTTTTTTCCTTCCTCATTCATTGTTTGCCCTCTTTCACTGTGTTCTTCTTGATCATTGTTTTTCTCTTTCTCACTTTGCTCCTCTTCTTGATCACTGTTTTTCTCTTTATCACTTTTCACCTCTTCATCATCCTCTTCTTCACTCTCAATTATAGGATATTTTTGCTTCTTAGGAGTGGATTTGATGGAAGAAGGAGAAATATGATGAGTGGATGATGGAGGCGGCACATGAGATGAAGAAGTAGTGGCGAAATCGGGATGTGAAATGAAAGAGTCCCAAGAAATTCCCTTTTTCTCAAGTTGACGGAGGATGACGATCTTGATAAGGGAATGATGAAAAATACAAGCTTGCTGCTAAGAGGAAGGCTTCTTTTGAATAGTAGAAGCCATTTTTTCAATGCTTCTATAGCGGAAAAAGGGTAGGTTTAGCAATTGGGTTCTTGTGAATTGCATGAGTAGCCTGATATGATAAGCATAAAATCGGGAAAACCTCCCTTCGCATGTGAAATACTTCATGATGATCTTCATGAGAGGAGAATAGCTGGTCAACAAATAGGAAAAATGAAAAATAGACGGGCATGCATCCCGATGTTCTGGTTTCAAGAAGAGTTTGTATTGATCTGAATCTAGGTAGCTCTGCTTAAACCATTTTTCTCTGACATATGGAATTTTGGTAGCTCTGGAGATAGATCTAGGAGAGAGCTTGTAATATAAACTTGCTAGATGAACATGCTTCCCTTGCAGCCTTAAAGCAAAAAAATGTGTCAAGGGAAGATAACTTTTCGCCTCCTGAACCATTTGACAAAATTCCAAACATCCTACTTCATGAAAGTTAAAGAGTACTGAAGGAGAGGCATTCACTTCCTCAGTTGAAAAAGGTTCATACCTTTTGTGAGGACCACTCCTGTTATCTGGTTTAGGAGAAATTTTTCTTTTGAGATCCTTGGCTGATTCACCGAGGAAAACTGTCTCAAATGTTCACTGAGATAAATATTCAATCAACGCACCCTTTACTCTTTGAGAAAAACCAAGTCTGTCCTTAGTTAGCCAACAAACTTGTTCAAATGAAACCAACTCTTTCTGACCTTGAAAATATGAATTCTTTCTCTTAATTCACTATTTATTGTGGTTGTTTGAAGCAATAAAGAGGTTCCTTTGAAAAAAAAATGTCTCTTTTGGTAGCACTGTTTTAATGGACTAATCTGAAACATAGACGGTTCCCTTTAGAAAACAATGTTTCTAATTTTTGAATAAGACTGCCTCTCTGTGGATGATTATTATTTTTCTAAAACATAAAAGCACCCCCCCTTGTTACTGAGTAATAGGCCTGTCAAAATAAAATATGTCTCCCTTAAGGATCATTGTTTCATGTAGTTTATCAAATAGGTATGAGTTGAAAGAAAACCATTTCATCCCTTCAGCATTTGTGTTTGAGGAATGAGGGTTTTTGATAAGGACTGTTTGTGGATTTTGGAGACAACTGCCCTTTGATTTTGACACACATCACATTCACTTTCAAACTCTGTCTTTTATCCTTCACAATATACAGCAAGAAAAACCCCTTCAAACTTGACAGAAAACCTATCCTCTAACCATTGTTCATCTATGAAATCTCAGCAAAAACCCTTCTCGAACTCCAAATCTGACCAAGAAGCGAGGAAATACCTTGAAAATGAGCTTGTGGACCTTGTTGATCGTTGGTGCAGAATTCAAAGAAGTTCGCTGAAGACAGGTGAACGAGCGGACGTTTAGCGTTGAATGCGCCGTGCAGAAGAGGTGTTGGGTCTGCCTCGGGTGCCCAGTGACCGCCGTCACAGGCGTGCCACGTGAAGCTATAGCCGCGCCATGCCTCAGTGTAAATTCTAGGGACGGGCACCCACAGGTGCGCTGCGCATGTGTACAGGCGCGCCGCGCAGAGCTTGAAGCTCAAAAACTTCAAAATTTCCCCGAAAAACGCTTCTTTCTTTGGTGAGGGGAGCTAAGGAACGTTTGTTTCAAGTCTTGAACTTGGTGAGGGCTTTTTAAAGGACCTCTTCCTCCTTTTTAAAAACAAAAAAAATCTCTAATGCCTTTGCAGCCTTTTGGAGGGGTTTTATTCCTTTTTGTTTATTTACCAAGGATAAAATCTCAACAAACCTTGATGTGGTCTCAAAATCACAATGCAAACCATTTTGTTTATGAAGTGAGGGGAGGTTTTATTCTCTGATTTAAACAATTAAAAATGTAATTTCTCATGCCCTTTAAACTCTGTCTCCCACCTTTTGATGGTACATTTTGACTCTAGATGAAAGTCCCTAGCCCAAGTTTCACCCCTATTATAGTTTGAAGAAGGCCTTTATCACAGAGGAAACAGAGACTTTTTAACACTTAGAATGCCATCCTTTTGCTTGATGTGAAATAGGTTTTTCAACCTATGAACCTTTATTGTTTTATCACTGTTTTTCAAAATGTCTTTAAAAAGGAAAATATTTCTCAAAAACCATATGAAAAACTATTAATGCATCTTTTTTTCATCTCTTGGAAGGAGGTGACTCACAATTTCTGAAATCACTTTGACACCTTAACCCTCTGCTTTTTGAATGAAGGAGGTTACACTGTGCCCTTTCTAACCATTTGCTCTTTTAAAGGAGGAGGTTCTTATCTTGTTCCCAACCATCTACTTTCAATGAAGGAGTTCATTTATGTGCTTTCAACAATCTGCTCTTTTAAAGGAGGAGATTCTCACTGTAGATATGACATTTCATCTGTTTCCAAAATGTATTACTTTTATGCAAATCACATGTCTGCTTGGTATCATATCAAATGGGTAAGAAGGTGAAAGTTGTCATTTTTCTTTATGAGACATGGTCTGAGACATATATCCTCTGTAAAACATCCCTATGAACCTTAGATTAGAAACCATGTGATTTGAATATGAAGAGTATTTGCTTGCTAGACATATTTGAATAACCATCCTTAATTGTGTTTGCAGATGCAAGTTGAAATTTCTTTTTGGAGAAGATGCTGAGAATACTGCTGATCAACCAAACATTATCCCTTTGCATTTATATGACTTGGAGGCTGCACTCTTTTCCTTTAGGCAAATTTAGCTTTCAAACCATACCCATTGGCAGCCCTTTACTTACTGTATTTCATTTGTTTTACTGATGGCGAACTAACTCATCATGAAGGACCCTTTTGACCTTGTTCTTTTGCTCTTTTAAACATTAATCATTTTTGCAATCACACCCCTACAGAGATGTAACAAAAAATGACTTTGAACTCTGAAGAGCTTCCTTGGGGTCTTATGGAGATTTTTCCTGACCTTAAGCATGTTCTTTTAGATAGTGAAAATACTCATCTTCTTCTGTTTTGGATCTTTGTTGAACTTCTTCTGGACTGAGACAGAATGACCTCTTAGTGGCGCGACCTATGGATGGATGAAGATTTGTTTTTGCAGATTAGGCTCTAATTCCGAGCTGGCTGGTACTGAACAGTGGCTTTTGGCTTAGGATGTTTTTTCCAAGGAAGGGATTCCCTAAAGCACCACTATCTAACTTAGGGGCGATCTTGACATGTTTTGAGTGTTTTCTTTGGTATGATAAGATATCCAAATGACATATGACCAGAGATAGGGTTGCAAACATTTTATCAACAGTTGGATAATGAATGACTTGGGGAATAAGGGTAAATGACAGCAAATAGCCTTCAGCTATGGAAACTATGGACAAGATTATTTGACTGAAACCATATAGGTCTTGAAAATTGAGTTTTTCTCATCATAGGCTGACCGGAAGGGGTAGGAGGAAAAAAATTGGTTTGGGGTTTTTTCTAGATGACAGATTTGACAGTTTGGAGATCAGCTTCTAGAAAACTTAGCATAAGAAACTAGTCATAATCAACAGGTGAAAAATAAGGATGACTAACAGTACACAGAGGGGCAGTGTTATATAACTTATATTCTTCATCCTCCAACCAGATAGGGAGATCATGATCAATGTAAGGTTGGGTTGGAGGATATAACACTAGCTTTTTAGACAAAGGCCCATTTTTTAAAGTCATGTTTCCGGCCCGAAAACTAATATAATCATCCGTTGTGGATAACCAAGGTCTCCCTAAGATGAGGGGACAACCATTAAACTTGGTTTTTTGTTGCGGGACTCAGAAATCTGTGGGATACTCCCAAGAGTGAATGGTAACTATTTTATCCTCAACAATTCCTTTTGGAGTTACTTTGGACTGATCTGCTAGTTTTAGAACTATTGTGGTTTTCCTCAAAGTCCCTTAGAGATTCATTTTCAACATAGTTTCCTTGGTCATGATATTGATGGTAGCCCCTAGTTAGATCAGAGTGTTGGGAACTATGACACCATCTATATGCACATCAACATTTGGACTACCAGGGTACAGGTACTTTGGAAATATCACCTTTTCTGGCATCAGGTCAAACATTTGTCCTACCATATTAATGGTGGGGGTATCTCTCTTCCGTCTCCCAGGTTTCTTGAAGCACTTTTCTTTGATGAGCCTATTGTAGATAGGTACATCCTTAATATCCCAGAGAAGTGGTATCTTTACACACAAATTTTCCAATTATCCCAGAAGTTCGGTCTCCTCTAGGGTGTGCTGACTAGGGTGGATTAAGCGCTCAGGAAAAGGAGGTGGTTGGATCTAAGTTTTACCTTCTTCATTCTCCTCCTCAACCTTTGTTGGTGGATATGGAGGATGATTATTTGGGAGTACTCTTCCCAATCTGAGATTAACCTCCCGTCTCTCCATAGCATAAGCTGGATAGGATGTTTCTCCACTGGAAGCCTGTTGTGTCGGTCTGTTGTTTGGGTTTGGATTGGGCTGTGCAGGTATTTTGGGTTGCCTATGTGGGGCAGCATGATTAAGATGAGTTTGAGGTTGGGGTGGAGGCATTAGAGCAGGTGGTTGATTTTTTTGAGGACTACACCCTTGGAATGGATTGTTCCACTGAGGTTGTTATGGTACATACTGCTGGAATACTTGGTTTACTGGCTTAGGATGATATGAAGGGTTGTAAGCCAAGTAGGAGGTTTAGGCTAGGATGGAGGAGTGGGGGTGTACCAAGGTTTCATGGGTGCACTCTGATTGTTGTGATAGTAAGAGTAAGGTGCACCTTGCATAACTTGTTGATATGGTCGAGGGCCTTGAGGCCTTCTCTGGTTGATGAAACAGAGTTGCTCTGGAATTGCTTCACAGAATAAGCAGACATCTATGACATTCAGTGGAAATTCATTTCTTGGGTGCTTCCAGGTACATCTTGGACAAAATATTTTCAGGACTCTCTCTGCTTCCTCTTGCTTCATTTTGACTCGCATTGTGTCCATTTGCAAAGCAAAGGTGTGAAACATGTCACTCTTGAATTCCTCTAGCTTGTTGCTAATCTCATGTTTGATGGAGGGGGAAGAGGAAGGGGTATTGGATGTATTCTGGCTAGCTCTTCCCTTCTTCCTAAAGGCCCTATAATGGTTTCAGAAGAAATTTTTGATTGTTTCATAAGGAAGTCGGTAAATATATCCTCTTGATATCATATTCAAGGTTTCTATAAGCTCTTCTCTAATCCCTCGAATAAGTACAAGTTTAAGTGATGCAGGATCAAGAGTACATTTGGCTCTCTTATAGTTTAATTGAAACCTTTCTCCATAGTCCTCTAGGGATTCATCAGGTCCTAGATTCATACTAAATATCTCATCCTTAGTTTCCTTGGACCTACAGTAGCATTTATACTTGTTGTTGAAGGTATCTTCCATCTGTGCACAGGTAGTGATGTTATCCCCAGGTAGACCCATGAACTAGTGCAAGGCTGCATCCTGAAGGGTGGATGGTAATAGCTTCAACTTATGATCATCAAAGGTGTAGTCATAAGTCCTACAGACAACAACAAATTCAAACATGAATGTGTCAGGGTCCTCAAAGGTAAGTCCATGAAAGTGTGGAAGAGCTGAGGGGCTAATGTTTTTCATCTTAGTTTATCCATCTACCTCTCTTATGGGAAAGGCTCTCTGGATCCCAGCCATGGTTAAGGTAGGTGAAGCAGGTCCCTCAATTGAAACCCGAGCTTCTTCTTCTTCTTCCCCAATAGGATCCTAAAAATATTCATAAGGCTCTCCTATAGGGGGTTCAATCTCACTGCCACTGAAGAAGAGTGAAGGGTAGCTAGGAGGTGATGTGGGGGTTTTAGGTAAGATTTGTCTTTGAGAATTCCTAGTCCTACGAGGCATGAAAATCAGATATTTTTGTAATTTTTTTAATATTTATGAAATGAAATTAAAAGAAAAGAAATCATAAAAGAATTCTAAAAAACAAAATCAAAGAATCTACCAGACACCATCCCCAGCAACGGTGCTAAAAAGTGGTGAGCCCTAGTATTGCACTAAGGGTGTTGCAACTCCCAAGGGCTGCCCTACTTTACTTTATCAACCCAGGGTTCGTACAAAATTGGAGTTGACAAATATGCTATATACACATCATATGAATTATGTTCATGTCATCCTCTTCTACTTTACAAAAGGGTGCTATTTATTAAACTATGATAAAAATTGAAAAGTAAATTTCTGGAAGGAAATGAAAGAAAGGAAAATAAATTAATTTGTAGAAATGAAATGGTGGAAATGAAACTAATATAATGTGCAGAAAAGAAATGACAGAAAGAAACTAAATTAAAATTTTGAAAAGATATTGCAAAAAGGAAACTAATTCTAAACCACACTTAACTTGGCCAAATGGCTAAATGCACTCTATTTATCCTATGGTCTATCTACCATGCTTCTACCTATGCAACTAATCTATCCATGACTTAATTCTAATTGAAAAAGATTTAATTTGTAGCTTGGAGGGAAGAAAAGGGCTAGAGAGGCTAATGGAGGGCTTAACACATGAATCGAGGCTTAGAAGTGGAAAGAGGGGGTTAAAACCTTATAAAACTTTATTATAGCGCAAGAAATGACTTTGGAGTGGAAAGAATTAAAAAGTGTGATGGCGGAGGTGCGATGGAGACGAAAGTTGCGATATGCGATGAAACAATTGCAATAACACAATTTTAAAGGAATGAGGTAAGTTTTGCGAAATGTGATTTGCGTTGGGTGATGTGACAGTGAAGTGTGATAATGATATCACATTCGAAAAATGAAATTGGTAAGTGCTAATGAAAAAGAAACAAAAAAGCAAGTTGCAATGAATAGAGGTGACATGGAGGTGGGGCCGATATCACAATCATGATATTGTAGATTTGGAGCAGTATCGTTAAAGAAATAAAAGGTGCGATGAGCAATTTTCAGAGCAGTGGAGTTGCGGTACAATATCGCAATCGGCAAAGAAAGGAGCGGTAAGTCTTCAGGAATGTTGGGAAAAATACTAAGAGGGGGGGTGAATCAGTATTTAGGACTTACTCAAAACTTTTTACTTTTCCATTCACTAAAACCCATACACTACTTTGCTGAAGCCAACTAGCGTATACACGCGGATATCCTTCATAAAACTCGTGTATACACAGAGATCTTATTATGCATTTATTTCTTTACTTAGGTCTATGCATCATTCATTAATGGGATGTTTAGGAACCGAAAAAGCAATAAGCATGTAAAATAATAATAGAATAGGCCATCACACATAGTTTGCAGGATTTCCGTGGAAACCCAAGTTGGGGGCTTCACATTGCGAATTTGTCTGTTTGATATTTTATTATAGAGAAAACATCTTACAACCATGTGCGCATGGCCGAGACTCATACCAGCACGCAGGCACCCACTGCAGAAGGCTACAACCTTCTCTGCGTTTACCGACCTCTCTGAAGGGGGCTCGCTCCTGTCTCGACACGTTCTCTCCCCCAGAGGACCAACCCTGCTCTCGTTTACCAGCCTCTCTTGGAAGGGAGCTACAACCCCCTGACTGAAGGCTTCAACCTTCAGCACCTTTATGGACCATGTTTCATCAATTTTCATACTTGATCCAACCCACACAATTAAGCTCAAGGAACATTCATCAAACCAACAACTTGCTCTATAGTAGCATAATCAATATTCGAACAACCCAGATCATCATTGACAGATAGCAGTAAAACAGCAGAACATATCAGACATTTCATACCACACACTTCAGCAAACCCTAAATTACATACGCGCTTTTTCTTCACTGAACCTGCGTATATACGCGCTTTCACAAATACCAACCCGCGTATACATCTGCACACATTTCAAAGCTGACTTCAATTCCCATACGCGTTTTCTCCTTGACGAACCTGCATATAGATCTTCAGACATTTTAGGGCAGTGCAGCTCTCCAGAACAGATAAACAGCTTAGATCTTCATTCTTTACTTCAGCACAGATTCGCCAGATCACAGATCTAATCATTCCATAAACAGATCCAGAAGATACATATACATTTCAGATCTAGAGATCCCTCTTCATCATTTTCTTCATAGGTGCATCATAGATTCAGATCTATCATCAAAATGTTACCCTTTCCATTCAGACATACTTCAGAGTGAAGTATACATTCAAACCCAGACTCATGCACACACATTGCACAATGAATTTCTTCTCCTTAAATAGATCTAGCCTTTGACAATACCATGAGCCAAAACCACACAACTTCCAATGGTATTCTTGGACGAGATCACATAGACAATCCAACGCTGAATACAATGGGTCAATACCATGGTAGTAACACCTGGTTTTATTCTTTTAGAGTGCAATTGAGCATACGTGACTTGGCACGTACTTTTCCGCATACATACGCTACTTCGCCTTAAAAAATCCGCGTATGCCTTGTGACATACCTTGTTTAACATTATTCTGGCACTTTCTGATATTTCTTTCTTCTGTTACTTCTGAGCTACTTGTAGAACATCAGATTTACATCATTAAGAAACTCATCAAGCATCAATAACAACTTCATTAAGTAGGTTTCCATCATCTTCATCAAGTGGGTTTCCATCAAGGAAAACACTCTGCATCATATTGCCAACAATCTCCCCCTTTGGACTTGATGGAAACCACGATGGTGTTTGATCACCACAACAGATAGATACATTAAGCATAGTGATATTCTCCCCTATTCAAACACCATGTCACTCTCCCCCTTTGACATCAAGGGAAAAGGGCGAATCAAAACCAACACAAGGTTTTTTTCTCCTCATGTAGATAGAAGAGCGTTGTAGATTTGATGTCCACTGAAGTTACCATGCTCCTCCTGAGTTCATGCTGAATATTCAAACATATTTTTCAATGAATTACATGACTCTATGACCTTCCTATCACCAAGGATTCATACTTACATCAAAGATACAACCAAGTGGATTTACATATGCGACTCAAATACCCAACCAAGTGGGTTTACACAATTTGACTCAACTACCCAACCAAGAGGGTTTACACATTTTGACTCAAGTACCCAACCAAGTGGGTTTACATATTTGATCAAGTCATTACATGAATTAATATTACAATTTTACATCATAGGTCTCAACATGACCTTTTCATCAAATTAAAAATATGACTTTTTATGACCAGTACCAGAAATACCTCAAGAGAGAGAGATCTTATTTCAGAATCATCATAATGCCAACAATGCATTACGCTCAGCAAGGCTAATGCTCCCCCTGAAAATGTCCATCCAAGCATCTTTTCCATATGACCAAGGCTCCTCCTTAGCTTGTGCAACCTGAAACTCTTTCAACAGCAAGTTATCAGCAACAATCTCTGCATGATCTGTCCTTATCTCTGAATCAAAAGACTTCCATCTCATTCATGTGTGAAAACAAATAATACTCTTCAGTAAAAAGCAAACATGGCTCATCCATAATCTCATCATAGGAAACCATGTATCATGTCATCATCATTTAGAACTAAGAAATAAGCAGATACAGTGCCAATAATACAATCATTAGTATTCAGACTGATGCTCCCCCTGAACCTGTGCTCCTGATATTCAACTGTCATACTAATTTTCTTATCATAAATGCATATGCGACTGTCTCCACTATAACTCGCGTGTATACGCGGCTTTAGTTCACATAACCCGCTTATGGAAAGTGAAGCATTGAAAAATTCACATTCCTTCATCTCCCCCTGAGTTTGTACCTCCTGTAACTGTCTTCTTCACATCAAATGCTCTGTTAGAAATAATCATAACCAGAATAACCAAAACCATCATGGGAATCACCATACATCGCTCCCCCTGTGACGATACATTACTAATCCCTATAATGTATCTCACATCACTCCAGGAGTCATTAAGCTTTATAAGTGGATGACTGTAGTAGGGTCAATATTCCCTACGTTTCTGATTGGTCCTCCTTCTTTTTCCAACTTTGCTTGAACTTTCTTATTGTGTGCTGGAAGTTCTCCAATTTCTCAGATCTATTCATCCTGCATTCTTTTTCTACATGTCCATACTTGTTACAAGTATAGCATCTTATGTGACCAGAAAAGTAAGCATAAGGATCATAATGTGTTGTTCTATTCTTCCTTCTATTGCAATCAGCTGCTTTATGACCATACTTGTTGCATGAAAAACAATATCCCTTGAAGAAACCAAAGTGCCTTTCTAAATAGAATCTGTTTGAGTGTGACTGAAATGATCTGCTTCTGCAATTTGCTGCAACATGCCCATAATTATGACATTTAAAGCATTCAACATTATTGAATGATTTCCTTTGAGAATCCATGATTGTAGGTTGACCTTTAGTTTATTTCAACACTTCAGGTTTTTCTTTGACATCCTTTGAATTTTTAGCACTTCCTTGTGAACTAGATTCTCCTTTAACAGTTTCATGAAAACCAAGCCCAAATTTAACAAAAGGAGACCTTTGACTAGTAAGAATATTGTCCAGAATCTTAGTACTATCTTGAAATCTCAAGAGCTTATCCTTTTCTTCTAACTTACCTTTCAAAATATTTACCTCATCCTCCAATCTTTGACAATGCTTCTTCATGCTTTCTTCGACCTTTCTTCCTTCTTCTACTTGATCATTCAATTTTAAAATCTCTTCTTTCAACCCATTTTCTTGTGCTTCAAAAGTTTGTGAAAGTTCTTCATTCTTCTTATTTGATGCTTCAAGATATGCTTTTAGAGAGATGATTTCTACTTCAAGTTCTTCATTCTTCTTATTTGATTTTTCCGGATCTTCATTTAGATCGATGATTTCTGCTTCAAGTCTTTTATTTCGATTGGTTGCATAATTGTACAACCTTTGATACTTGTCTACTTGTCCATTCAGTATTTCTATCTGTCCTTTCATTTGAGAGATCATCTCTTTGTAGATAGACTCTTGCTTATTAGATGATCTTTGTAGTTCTTCAACTTTAATCTTGAGAGCTTCATCTAGATCCATAACATTACTTTCACTATTTTCACCATTGCATGCACAAGAAAGTGAATCACAAGAACCACATTCAATACCTGTTTTATCTTCTTCATTTTCCACTACACATGTTTTCTGAGATATCTCCTTTTGAGTAGCCTTCTTCTTTTGCTTCTTTCCCATTGTGACAGATCTCCTTCAAGCGATCAGGCTTCTGCAGAAGGACCTACTTTGATACCAATTGTTGGGAAAAATACTGAGAGGGGGGGTGAATCAGTATTTAGGACTTACTCAAAACTTTTTACTTTTCCATTCACTAAAACCCATACGCTACTTTGCTGAAGCCAACTAGCGTATACACGCGAATATCCTTCATAAAACTTGCGTATACACAGAGATCTTATTATGCATTTATTTCTTTACTTAGGTCTATGCATCATTCATTCATCAGATGTTTAGTTAACCATAAGCATGTGCAGTAATAACAGAATAAACCATCACACATAAGCATCACACATGAACACCGGGATTTTAGGTGGAAACCCAAGTCGGGAGAAAACCACCGCTGCCGTTGTCTCAACCTTCAATATTTTATTATAGAGAAAACATCTTACAACCATGTACTGGCATAGACTCATACCAGCATGCAGGCACCCACCTACAAAAGGCTACAACCTTCTCTCGTTTACCAGCGTCTCCTGGAAGGGAGCTACAACCCCCTCACTAAAGGCTTCATCCTTCAGCACCTTTATGGACCACGTTTCATCAATTTTCATATTGGATCCAACCCACACAATTAAGCTCAAGGAACATTCATCAAACCAACAACTTGCTCTATAGTAGCATAATCAATATTCGAACAACCCAGATCATCATTGACAGATAGCAGTAAAACAACAGAATAGATCTGACATTTCATACCACACACTTCAGCAAACCCTAAATTACATACGCGCTTTTTCTTCACTAAACCTGTGTATATACGCGCTTTCACAAATACCAACCTGCATATACATCTGCACACATTTCAAATCTGACTTCAATTCCCATACATGCTTTCGCTGAATACAAGCCGCGTATATACACGCTTTCTCCTTGACGAACCTGCGTATAGATCTTCAGACATTTTAGGGCAGTGCAGCTCTCCAGAACAGATAAACAGCTCAGATGTTCATTCTTTAATTCAGCACAGATTTTCCAGATCACAGATCTAATAATTCCATAAACAGATCCAGAAGATACATATACATTTCAGATCTAGAGATCCCTCTTCATCATTTTCTTCATAGGTGCATCATAGATTCAGATCTATCATCAAACTGTTACCCTTTCCATTCAGACATAATTCAGAGTGAAGTATACATTCAAACCTAGACTCATGCACACACATTGCACAATGAATTTCTTCTCCTTAAATAGATCTAGCCTTTGACAATACCATGAGCCAAAACCACACAACTTCCAATGGTATTCCTGGACGAGATCACATAGACAATCCAGCGCTCAATACAATGGGTCAATACCATGGTAGTAACCCCTGGTTTTATTCTTTTAGATTGAAATTGAGCATACGCGACTTGGCATGTACTTTTCCGCATACATACGCTTCTTCACCTTAAAAAATCCGCGTATGCCTTGTGACATACCTTGTTTAACATTATTCTGGCACTTTCTGATATTTCTTTCTTCTGTTACTTCTGAGCTACTTGTAGAACATCAGATTTACATCATTAAGAAACTCATCAAGCATCAAGAAAAACTTCTTTAAGTAGGTTGCCATCATCTTCATCAAGTGGGTTGCCATCAAGGACAACACTCTGCATCATATTGCCAACAAGGAAATAAGGAAAATGTGCGATAGCGATTTGCGATGTAGTGGATATCACATCGGCGGTTGGAAAGCGGTAAGTGTTAATGGGAGAAACTTAAACCATGTGAAGTGTGAAATGCAAAGTTCGGTAAGGAATTGCGAGGAGGAAGCCGGAGGTCAGGTTTTCAATGGTTTTCAAGTATTTTTGTGTTAAAATGAGTTTGGCGACGATGATCAATAGAACAAAAGAATAAGGTGGGCAATTGGAAAAGGAGAGCGGTAAGTCTTCAAGACAAAAGGCAAGAACTATGGAGTGCAGTTTTGTGAACAGGAAAAGTACGGTAGCAGGAGAACCGAGAAGGAAGGTGAAGATCATGTTTAAATGGGTCTTGAATGGTTTTTTTTACGTTTTTTGCATTAAGAAGGTAAGGTAATCATGAATGGAAAAAAACAAAGGGATAAGGCGGAGTTGAAGGGCTTCATTGCATTTAGGGAAAAATATAAGTGTAGCAGTAACAAGAAGTGGAAAATAGGAGGGAATGGAGGCATAACAGAATTAGTTTTTGGGTCTGTGGGAAGATTCACCCTCCTCGAGCTCTATTGACAAAGATGAGAGGGGGGGTCTTGACCAAATATTTTGGAGTTTTTCTCCTCTACTCTATTACTCATAAGAAAATAAAACTGCAAAAACGAAGTACAAGCAAATACTAAGCAACAATGAAACTATTAGAAGAAGATCTAACTAAATGGCAGAAGCAAAAATAGCTAAATGACATAATGAAAAGATAGTAACAAAAAATAAGCCGAGGCACATGGATTGGGCCCTAAACCACAAGCCTAGCTCTCTGAAACTTAAATCAGTCGAATGAAATCACTCTGCTCATTTCATAAAATAATAACCTCATACATCTATGAAATTTTGATCACTGAATAAAATAAAAAGCTCAATAACTCACAACAATAGTTCTGAATGGAATTGACTCACTGACTAACTCTTCCTAGCTCTAGATATGCTCTATTTATTCTATAGGGCAGCTACCAACAACTCCCTAGAAAATGGTGATTGATTCCTCTTGACTCCCAAAAAATAAAGATTGAGTACACTCCTCTTTTAGTTGTGTTGGGGCCTTTGTTTTGAAAAAGAAACAGTTTTGAGTTGTAGAGAATAGGTGGCAGAGCACAATCAAGGTAGACAGGAAGCTGCTGTCATGGTTGCGGATAGCTGGAAGATAGGTGGCACGATAGTTATGGAGAACAGTGCAGATGGAAAATATAGGAAACAAGTACAATCAACATAACTCCCAGTAATCAAGAAGAAGCGGCAAGCATCGGAGCAAGAAAAGAGGAAAGACTAATAGTCACGTTGCCAGAAGAAAAAATAGACAATCAGCCAATGTATATCAGTGAGTTAGTCAGTATGGCAGAGGGCCGATAGAGAGAGCAGAGCCATAGGAGAGCTCTGTGAGATCTATGTTGTACTGAATCACATTGTAATAGTCTCTGTGGAGTGATGTATGTTGTTTTGATATTGATGATGAAATATGGTTATTTTTGTGCTTAATTTTATGAGTTGAGTGTTAATCATTTTCTTAATATGAATGTATGCCCCGTTTTAAATTTTAATTCAGCATCCTAAACATGCTTGATGAGTAATAACGTATACATAGTAGTGATATCTGTTTGTTGTTTCAAGTTCCTTTAGTTGTTCTTCATGGTTGTAATCATCCGGTACATGATCTGTCTCCTAACCTTAATAAGGTCATGGAAAGCCTCGGGTGAGACGCTCTTCTCCGTGGAGTAGTGTGAAAATGCCGACGTTGTGCTAGAATACTACAAAAACCTTGCTGGCCTCTAACCTGAACCTGGGTCTTTCCCATAGACCTCCTTTTTCGCCAACACTTTTTATTTGAATTCATGCCCTTAGGATTTCAATTACAAGTTGTTGTTCTTTCCTAGTATTAATTTATTTTCAAAGAAACATTTCATTTCCTGCAATTAGTTTAGACTTTCATTTCATGAAATTCACTCCATTACATCAGATCAACAAAATAAGGACACATTGTATGTTGCACATATAGTTTCGATACCTCTTAATTTTGTACAAACCCCAGGTTGATAATTAATGTTGGTAGCCTTGGGAGTTGCAACATTATTGTTGAAATATTAAGGCTCATCACTCCTTTCAGAGAGGGCCCATCTTCAATAACCGCTTAAAGCATATTAATATCAAGTACCACTTTATCCCATATATGGTGCAACGGGGAGTCCTAAAGCTCAATCACATTGGAACTGATGAGAAGGTCATATATATTCTCACGAAACCCCCGGGGAAGGTCAAATTAACCTTCCATGATAGACTTGGAGTCGTGGACAAACCCTCCTATGAGGGTCCCGCTTGAGTTGGACATTGAGCTCTGAGAGATCTCAGGGGCTTGGGGGTACTTCTTGGAGCTATGAGCGACCATAGGGTGAGGTTCGCCTTTCCCTTTTCATGCGCTTTGTACAGGGTGAATGGTTCACCTTCTCCTGTGATACCCCCTTTGTTGGTTGATATATGAGCAGGTTCACTTTCTCCTACTGGTGCCCAAACATACATCCTATCCTTGTAGTCTGGGACTCATGGGAAGTACCTCTCATCTATCCAATGATTTGGGAAATGAGGATAGAAACCATAGAACTATCGAAGGGTGCATCATGTACTGCCATACTCTTAATGCTAGGATGCATGGCGTTCAACAACTTGATCTGGGAACAAGACTGAGTGAGATTTTTACCTGTAGAATGACTTTGGGCCAATATAAAGTGTTAAGGTCTTGTGACTCACTCTCGAGAAAAGAAGAGCATAACAGTGCAGGGATGAAAAATATGGTATAGATTGATGAATGGATTAGCATGTGAATTTCTCCTTAGTTGAGAGGGAGTGTTAAAATTGGAAACTAGTGCCAAACTCCACCTTGGAAAGCTCATATTATGGGGATGATATTTTATTGGATTCCTTTTTCCGAGAGGTGCAAGATTGATCTAAAGATAATCTTTCTTAGATGAGCAGAAGTGAGATTTTGAAGTTAATTCTCACACGCGAAAATTGTCAAGGTCAGATAGAAGTCTAATGTAGGCTCATAAGCCCCAACAAATGTGTCTCCACTCGCAATGAATTGTATAAATAAGAGAGACCTTCCCATTTTTGGACATCGTCACTAAAAACATTCTCTCTCCACTCATGATTGGGTCGTACAACAATAGGAGCATCTTGTCATTTCATCTTTGACCATGGTTGGCTGAAAATTTCAAGAAGACAATTCAAATCTATTTTTGGGTTGATTGCAGATGTGTTTATCAACATTGATCGAGGGTCAACTCCATTTTATTTTAATACAATTTTCAGGTAGTTCCTTCACTCTCATTAGGCCCCATATTTTGGCATGAATACCGAGGAAATTGGAGAAGGTTGACTTGCACTGACTGAAAGACCTTTAACTGCAACATTGACTCTATGTTGACAAAATTTGACTATTTATTTTGGAGTTTTTTTGGGTTGAATTGGAATATATTTGGAGGTAAAATTGATTGGTTTTGACTGAGCTGATTTGGAAGATAATTTCTGTTGGTTTTACCAACATTAACTTTCTGGTTAGAGCATCCTATTGACTGTTGTTTGACTGGACTTTTTTAATAGTGATTGGGAAAGTGAATTTTTTATTATGTACTCTCTCTCTTTGATGAACGTTTGAAGAATAATAAGAATATATGATCAAAGGGTTTTCCTCACATTTGGGTTTTTCCCTGGCATCCACCAAATATTGTGTCCTCTTGTCTTAGCTTGTCTTCTGCTTATTTTTTATGTTCTATTTTCATTTACTATCAAGTTAATGTGATTGCTAATATAGAAATTAATTTTGGGCTAATAAGAAAGATTGAAGTAAATTTCTCTCAAGCATAGAACATACCATTGTTATCTAAAATTAACACATAGGCATGCATGCATCCAGGGACTCAATTTCCCATACCTATGGCTACATTTTTGAGATTCAAGGCACTTTTTCAGGCCCAGAGTCCAGGTCACTGCCTAGAACTCAATGAAAAGTTCAGAAATGAAATAAAACATTGAAAAAATGATGTATTTGCAAAAACCATGACAAGACCTAGAGTGGACCCCTACTGGCCATGACAAGCATTTCATCAAACATATAAAAAATATGTAATCTACAGGTGTAAACAAAATATCTGAGCATAGGGGTCTCAAACTTATCTGAGAATTGTTAAGATGAAATTTTCCCTTACATAATTAGTTGCATTATCATCTACGAGGTCATAGGTACATTGTTTATTCATTTACAAATAAAAACATGAGGAGAGCCATCCACCATCACTGTCATAATACATACTTATAACTAGCATAATAACAAAAAAAATCTCAAGAATACATCAGCCATAAAATCCACATACAAAACAGTACCTTTACACATAAAATTTCAAGGAGAGAACTTATTATTAATGAATGCAAAAGACAACCCAGGATGAGACTTCCACGTTCCACCCGAACATAGATTGGTTGAGCCAGCTATCTCTTTAGGAAATCACCCCCATGCCATATTCTGAGCATGAATGTGGGACTCAAACTAAAATAACCAACCAGGACATCCCGAGGTTAAACCACCTCACCCTCACCAATATCAATCATGCTTTACTATAATCCACAATGGATGGCTAGGAAAAAATAGTAAACATGTCATAATAGGCTTTACCATGATCTCCACCTAGTCACCAGGAAAAAACAAGCATATATGCCACTGGATTTCTCCACCTACATTGTGAGGAATTTTCCTGTCTCCTAGTCTCTCAGGCTTTATAGCAATCCACAGTTTTATCAAGGGATTAATAGGCCCTAAACCAATACTTACTCTCTAGGTTGTACCTTATATCCAAACCTTGGATTCATATGCCTGATGGAGAGAAAACCGCCTATAGGTTTTACCGTATATCTCGTCATTCACTAGTTGAGGATTCATAAGCCCACTGAGGCAACACACTATCTGGCTTTACTGCAACCCAAAATCTGGTTCAAGGGTTACTAGGCCATGTGTTATATCATTTCAGAGATCCACCTCACTTTTCTTCGAATCCATCAGGAAATCCAACTCAACCAAAACATGAGAACCCCATCACACCATGGCTATCTGGAAATGGAAAGGCTAGGATGAAAACACTTTAACATCTATAAAATCCATGCCATGACATAAAATAACCACATGCAATACCATGCATGCCAAATATATCAAGGAAATCACACATGCAAATCGATACCTAAAAAGAATCATGTTGTAGCTACTTGATCATAATATTCCTTTCTCGATCCTTCCTTCCTCTTTCCTTTTTTTCCTTTCTTGATCCAATACCAAAGTACTCCAAGAAAACTCTAAGTGTCCAAGAGAGAGAGAGAGACATAATAATTAGAGAGCTCCAAAGTTGAACTTACAAAAGGTACCAACTGACCCTTAGAATCATTTTTAATAATCGAGCCTCTATTTTCTTTATTTTCCATTATTTTCCTTCATTTTATGTAGATATTATCCAAAGGGATTCAACTTGATCTTGTAATATACTCAAAAAAATTACTGAATACTTCTACAAATTTATGAAAACCAAATATGATCGCACAATCACATAACAAGTAAGAGAAAGAAATAATAAATCGCACAACACAAGACATATCTGGGGAAAGTAACTGCTCAAAACCCCTCTATTCGTATATTTCATAAATTCAAGAACATGAAATACTATGATGTTATTTCCTTCACTGAGAAACCTTTGCACTCTACACTCTGCACTCTACAGACTGTCTCACTTTTCTCTAGGAAAAATTGGATCAATACTTAACCAATTCTCAGCCTCTGTCTGACTAGCCTTGCTTATGAATTCCTGGAGGAATTGTGGCCCTATTAAATAGGAAAATTCCAAGAATTGATTGTGCAATTCCTTCAAGGAAACCTGATGACCTCATGCATGAATTATACAATTTTCTAACTATACAACTCATAGTTGTCTTCCCTTTAACCCCAATCTCAACTAGGCCTTCCAAAGAACTAACATGCAACAAATATTTATAGTGAATTATTAGTTAATTGATTGATCACTATTTGTGAATTAAATCAGATTTAATTCACTAGACTTATCAATATCTCATCTCTCAACTAGAACTAGTTAAATTGATTTTAACCCAATTAATCGAGTTAACTAGTTACAAATCACAAATAACTGTAACTAGACCCCCTAAAATCTAGGAAGAACTCTACATGCCTCCTCTTTGACCTCCAACTAAATTATCTAAGCTAACTGAGTCTTCCTGACTCAGTTACCACTTAAAATTTGTTATGAGATGAAATTACAATTTCTCTTCCAATTTAAATAAGGGAAAATTAAATCAAAATCCTCCTTGGGGTGCCATTTTTTGGTGCCATTTCAACACTCTCTCTCAACAAGGAAGGGATTATCTACTACCCTGAACTTGTCTCTGTGGAACTGAAATTTTCTTCTTGCCAGTGCCTTCGTCAATATTTCTACGTCCTGCTCCTCCATGGGAATGTACTCTAATGGCATAATCTACCTCTTTACACAATATATGAGATGGTGATACCGAATATTAATATGCTTAAACCTGTCATGAAAATATATATTAACCGAGAGTTTGATGCAACTATGGTTATCACAATATATCACTGTCGGATCCATCTGTTGACAAAACAAAGCAACAAGTATTTTCCTCATCCAGAAGGCCTCACATGCTACCTGAATGGCCACCATCTACTCTGCCTCTATTGAACTGAGTGCAATTGATCTTTGTTTCCTGTTGTACCAGGAAAATGTTGTTTATCCTATGTTGAAGATACCTCCTGATGTTCTCTTGCTATTGTATGGACTCCCTACCCAATCTGCATGGGTGAAGCCTTGAATCTTCACTCCCTCTATCCGTATATACCATAGGCCATACTTCGTAGTGCCTCTGAGGTATCTCAACACATGCTTTCCTACCTTCCAAAAGAGCTTGGTAGGTGTTGAGCCTCAAGACTGCCTCAATTTTGATATCCATTTCACTACCTTTTCCTCCTTTTTGTCAAACTCCATAAGCTCAAGCAGTTTTTATTTGCACATTTTTAGCCTAGTAAGGTACCTTGTATTTTAAATGTTTCTTATTATTTGAATAAAACTTGTATTTAGCTACAGAATTCATGCAATTCTGCAGCTAATCTCTGTTTCTGCAACCACTACCATGGTTTAACAGGTTCCAAAGAATGAATGAAGGAGAGAAGTACATGGGAAGTTGGGAAATGATCTATTCATGAATTATATCCTATCTACCTATCCAGAGTCGAGAAGGAAAGCACCTAGGATTACATTCAAAGGGTCAGTCAAAGAAAAGAACCAAAACAAGTGAGCGAGAAGATTAAGCTTCACGATTTTCTCTCCACGTAGAAAATCATGAAATAAACAAAAATCACATTTATGTTTAGAGTTTTATGCATACTTTGATTAGTCTCCAAAGGAAAGATAGCCTCAAACATTTAATTTGACTCTGTTATAAATACCGGGCTGTGTAAACTTGAAACAAGCTCGATTTTATTATAAAACTGTCATACATTAAAACTCTGCTTTTATCAATCAAAGGGGAAGGCGTTTCTAGAACCATCGATGCGTAATTAGTTGAGAATAAGTTTAGAACCATTCTTTTGTCGAGGGCCCCTGCACAGAGAGGTTTAGTTGTTTAGTTTTCTGTCATTCTGTAGTTTAATTCCTTATGCTTTTTGTTGTGTTTTCTGCATAGATAGACACCCTTTTTACCTTGTTTTTCTTATCATAATTAGTAGCATAACTATGTTTACATTTGCATTTCATAGATTAAACATGTATTTCTTTTTTGTACAATAGACATATACTTTGTTTGTGTTTCGTAGATTAAACGTGCATTTCATTTTCATACAATAGACATATGCTACGTTTTCATTTTCATTGCAAATTGCTTTCAAATTTTCATAGTATAGAGGCTCATATCTGATATTGTTACTTCACTATTTGTTATTTCCATTTGCAGAATTCTATTATGATTAGAGTATATGCTTTTGCTTCATAATTGAATAGGCTAGATTTAATTCATGTAGCGACAATCTCTGCTTAATAGAGATAATTTAGAATAGATGCCTTGCTTTATCATTGAATAGGCTTAGAGTTAATTCAAATAGGTACTCTGCTTTATAGAGATAATTTAGATAGATGCTTTTCTTTGTAATTGAATAGATTTAAATATAAGTTTAGTGCTTTGCTAGATTTAGAAACAATTTGGATTGATGTTTTGTTTGTAATTGAATAGACTTAGAAATGATTTAAATAGATGTTTTGTTATTTGATTAAATATATTTAGAGATCATTTATCATAGTTGTCAGCATAGATTGATTTGATATAGCTTAAGATTTATCATTCAGATTAATTTATTTGTATGCAATATAAGTTTATCATAGATCAATTTCCTTTCTTAGATAAACATTTCATTTTCATCCTTCTTACAAGTTTTATCTTTCAGTCATTAGAATAATTTATTTAAGACAGATCCATAGATTAATTTTCTTTCTTACATAAACATTAAACATTTCCTTTTCTTCCTTCTTAGTTTTATTTTTCAATCATTAAAATATTTCTTTAGGTGTGATGACTTTCTAGTGATTTCTTGCTTTCAATTTCATAAAAACTCCAAAACATACAAAAATATTGAAGTTTCTTCTTGTTTCTAGATTTCTTGAAGTCAATTGTTCACTTTTAGATAAGCTAAAGTAGAATTATCATCATAGCCTTGATAATTGAATTTTGATTTATTTCACAAATCATTTTTAATTTTATCAATTTCATTTATACATTCCAGATAAACACAAAATATTAAAAACAAAATATAAAACCAACAAAAACAATTAAGTAAGAAAATTATTCTAGCATATATAGTGCACCTGCACTTCATAATATTACTGACTCTGGTCGATAATTTATCATTGCAATTTAAGACATTAAATTTACTAAACAGTAGGGCTAACCATAGCTTGACTAAGTTGGTTAATTTTGTAGCATATGTTTGGTCGTGTTCTCAACAAATAAATGATTGAACCCACAAGTTGCCTGTAAATAGTAGCATCCACTACTTCACCTAAAGTATCATCCTCCTTCCTCCAGTTTTCCTGCTAGAGGAGTCTCCATGGGTTTTCTTCCCTCCATGTGGAACTTCGTGAGGATATCATTGGAATAATTTCTCTAAGATACAAATATCTTTGCATCTCTTTTCCATTCCAATCCCAAGAAATAGAGAAAGATCCCACTGTCTTTCATCTCAAATTCTCTTGCAATATCCTCTTTGCAATACTTGATGAGCTTCTCATAACTTTCTAGTATCAGATCATCGACATAAAGTACAAAAATCAAAATCTTACCTTCTACCACAATATGATAAAGGTTTTCATATGCTTCACTCTTGGGAATCCAAACTCGGTGAAATAGTTGTCGATCTTGGTGTACCAAGCACAAGGTGCTTTCTTCAGCCCATACAACTCTCTCTTGAGCCTGCACACATGCGACTCCCTATCTAAGGTCTCAAAACCTTTTTGTTTCTCAATATACACGTCTTCCTCAATAACTCCATTGATAAAGGTTGTCTTTACATCCATCTAATTTATCTTCCATCCCATCTGTGCTGAGAGTGCAACAATGGATCTAATTGATGAGTACCTTGCGACTGGTGGAAAATTCTCATCATAATCTAGTCCCTCCACCTGAGAGACCCCTCTGGCCATAAATCTAGCCTTTTTCTTCTCCACACTCCCATATGTTGCCTGCTTCACCTTGTAGACACACATGGATTCTACAATTGACTTCCCCTCTAGTCTTGGGGCAACTTATTATGTGTTGTTTCTGATAATGGAGGCAAACTCCTCAACCATGGCATCAAACCAAACTAACTGCTACATTTATTCCTCTAAAGAGGGTGGTTATATCTCAACACCTTTGCTCATAAGAGCCATGTATGTAGTGTACCATTCTAGGGACCTTCTCTACCTGCGTTGTGATGTGGGTTCTCACACATTCTCTCTCACATCTAGAAACAACATGCCAGCCTCTCTGGTGCACTTTCTTCCATATTTTTTCGATTTATTTGCATGAGAAGTTTTATCTCTCTCTATTCCTTTATTTGTGGCTACTCCATATCCCAAGGTTCATCTTTTGGAGCCAAGAGCTCCTCAACTAC
This sequence comes from Pinus albicaulis, assembly GCA_034641835.2. Lineage (NCBI taxonomy): Eukaryota > Viridiplantae > Streptophyta > Pinopsida > Pinales > Pinaceae > Pinus > Pinus albicaulis. Next base: position 622,206,947 of record CM076571.1, read on the forward strand.
ATGCAACAGAAGCTACCTCTCAAGGGAAATTCACATGGCCTTTTCTTCATGGAATTTCATATCTCTTCTAACCATTGTCATCTTGTGTACTGGAAAGTACACCTGATAGTTTTTAGGTGTATCAGTGTACCCCATTGTTATCATACCAAGTATTCGATGAGGACTTGTTTTCTGAAAAAGTATTTTTGTATTCCATTCCTTTTCCCACAGATGCAACGGTAGGACCTGATCATGCAACATAACTCATGCTACTCCCATAATAGTTTTTTTATTTATTTATGCAACCCCATTTTGTTGTGGGTTATGACATGCTATCAATTATCTTTGAATTCCTTCTGAGGCACAAAAGTTCTTGAATTTGTTAGAGATATATTCTCTACCATTTTCGCTCCTTAAAGTCTTCGCATTCTTCCTTGTATCTTTCTCGACAAGTTCCTTGAACTCACAAAACTTGGAGAACGTCTGATATTTCTTCTGCATGAATAAAATCCAACACTTTCTTGAAAATCATCAACAAAAATTACAGAAACCATGTGTTTTTCCGTGGAAGTTGTTACAGTCCACACACGTCTAAGTGAAATCTCTCAAGGATCACCTTTGCTAGGATTTCCTTATTGTGAAAGGTGGCCTTGGTGTAATTCCCCAATCTAAATCCTTTGCATGTATCTCTCTGCACAAGTGCACCCTTTGGAAGTCCTATAGAAATATGTTGCATGATATTCAAAGTGCCAAGGTTTAGATGGCCCAATATCCTATGCCATAACTCATCGATGTCTCAGCACTCCACATTATTTTCTTGCGTGATCAATGCAGAAAAATTTTCTACATCCAATTTGTAGAGGTTCTTTACTCGAACCCAAATATTTTTCACCTATCCCATGGTTTTCTGATGAAGGAACGCCTTTCCTTCACTGAATATCAAATCATAGCCATGATCTTCCAACATAGCAACACAAATTCTTCCTTAAACCAGGAACATAAATGACACATTTTAATGTGAGGGGTTTACCTGACTCGCTCTAAAAGGTAATTGTACCAACACCGGTAGTGATATACCTCCCGTCATCACCCATCTTGATGTGAAGAATTATTTTTTTTTCGGTCATATGGAATGAAGCTCTACTATCCAAGTACCACACATAACCCATCACCAATGACACCATGCATGCGATGAGAGCGAAATCCAACTTGAACTGTGAAGAAATTTCTTCACTTACTGCTCCTCCTAAGGCCTTCTTGTTGGTATTATTTTTTCTACAATTTGTGGCATAGTGTCCATGCTCATGACAGTGAAAACATTTCACCTTTGATGAGTCTCACTTCTTGCCTTCCTTTCTAGACTCCTATTTGGAATGGGACGCCTTCCCTTTTCCTTTCTTCTCTTTTCCAGCCAAGGCAGATTTCTCCTCATCATGAGTCTTTTATGAATATCCATCTCTGGTGCTTCATAAAAAATATTCTTGTACCAAGTTGGACCACAATCGATCCCACTTTGGTAGCTTCTCCCTCCCATTCAAAGAGTCTTGGTAGTTATGCCAACTCTTGTGAAGGACAAGAAGTGTTAAGCTCACCAAATAATCATCGGAAAATGTCACACCAACACTTCCAATCTCATCTTGAAACTAAGTGAACTTCGTCAATTATTTTTGGATTGTGTCACCCTTCTCCATCTTGATATTTCTGAGCTTTTCTTTCGACGACAACTTCTTATGGTGGATGTTATTTTGAAACAGATTTGTTAATGCCTTCCACATAACATATGGAGTTTCCTTTCCATGGAGATTCTATAAAATATGATCTCGAACTCCCTCTAACAAGGTCCTTCTCGCCTTTACTACATTATTCTATCATGCATCAAGAAGTTGAGCATCTGCTACTACAAGCTAAGGAATATCACTGTCTATGAATGCCCTTAGTCTGTTTTCCTCGAGCACTGCCTCCATCTTGTCCTTCCATGCTATGTAATTTGAATTTCCCTCAAGGGGATATTCGAGTCTCAAGAAATTTAAAGGAATCTTAATTTGGTGCTAGCCCTAAAGAATAAATCTACAAATTCGATGTACCTGTTCAAAGAAAACTTTGGTTCTTCTCTTCTATTGTTATTACTTATTTGATACCATGTATAAATTATCCAAAGGGATTCAATTTGATATTTTAATTTACTAAAAAAAATACAAAATCCTTCTACAAATATGTGAAAACCAGATATGATCATACAAGTACATAACAAGTAAGAGAAAGAAATAATAAATTGCACAACACAAGATGTATCTGTGGAACACAAATTCTCAAAACCCCGCTATCTGTATATTTCATAAATTCAATATCATGAAACAATACAATTATATTTCCCTTGCTGAGAAAACTCTACACTTTGTTAACAGTCTCACTCTAATCTAGGAAAAATCGGCTCAATACTTCACCAATTCTGAGCCTCTGTTTGAGCAGCCTTGCTTAAGAAATTATATAGGAATTGTGGCCCTATTAAATATGAAATTCCCAAGAATGTATTGTGCAATTCCTTCATGGCAGCTTGATGACCTCATGCATGACCTGTACAATTTTCTAATTATACAACTCATAGTTATCTTCACTTTAACCCCAATCTCAACTAGGCCTTCCTTAGAACTGACATGCAACAACTTTTTATAGTGAATTCTCAGTTAACTGATTGATCACTAATTCTGAATTAATTCATATTTAATTCACTGGACCTATCACTAGCTCATCTCTCAGTTAGAACTAGTTAAACTAATTTTGACTCAATTAATTGGGTTAACTAATTACAAAAGGTAAATAATTGTAACTAGACCACCTAAAATATAGGAATAACACTACACGCCTCCTCTTTGACCTCCAACTCTAGTTATCAGAGATAACAAAGTCTTCTTGACTCAGTTAACACTTACAAGCTGTTATGAGATGAACTTACAATTTTTCTTCCAATTTAATTAAGGGAAAATTAAATGATAATCCCCCTTGGGTGATCTAGGAGGATCTCAGAGGACAAATGGCTTAAATTTGCTCAAAATTAAAAGTGTTTGGATGGCTCTCGAATTAGGTTTAGACTAAATTTCTCATCGCCCTGATTCCAATGGTGCAAACATATCTCCAATCCAAGCCTGTATGGAGAAGTTAGGGCGAGTCAACGTTTTGGTCAAAGTTGGGCAGTGGGCCAGGTTTAAGTCTCCCACAAATTCACTGTCAACCGACAGGGAACCAAGCTCCCAAAAATAGGAAAAATTGTGGCCTCATTAAGGGACAGGATTTGAACCCCCAACCCCTCCTCCGCCTAATAAGGGAACTCGTCGTTACACCAGCGGAGGTGCTTTGAGCACTCTACCTGTTAGTATCGGTATCTTCATCCCTCCGTCAGTGATCAAAATCCTCTTGTTGCATTGCATATTAGGTGTCTCACTCAGTCAGATACATTCCATTAGGAGCATGGATCATCTGACGGTAGTGGCTTGTTTTTCATTTTCCCTCATGTCCTTTACCTGCTGGCCTATTTTCTTTCATCAAGATCATCTGCACTCACTTTTTGTCCTTAAATTTGTAAGAGTCATTTTTTAGGTTTTCAGTCCCATTAGGTCTAGGGTTTCATCAATAAGGTCTTTAAAGTGCCCAAAAATGGTCAGCAGGTGCATGAGGAGTTTGAATAAAGCTTCAGTACTAAAAACTTCATCATCATATGCTTAATAATGTATTTTTCTTCAAAACTCTGTTTTGAAGAAAAATAGAGTATTTCATCTTTTTATGTATAAATGTAATGTAATTTCAATTTTTCTCATTTTTAAATAATTTCACTGGCAACCCTGGTCACCTTTGTTAAGCTCCAACAAATCCATTCCCTGCAAGGCAAATAGAAAGCACATCATTCAGTTAATCAGAGCCAAAATGAAGCAAGTTGTTTAAAACAGAGTTTAAAAAAAGTGTCAAATGTAAAACATTACAAAGTGGGTTTTTTTGAAGTGGAGAATTAAAGGTCTTTGGTATATAAGTCATCTTCATGTTTCAAGGGCTCATTTGTATTCCAACAAGAGAGAGTGAGCAAAGGAAAGGGCAATGTAGAACGAAGAGAGAAAAATCACAACAGAGTCGTGCAAGTTTGTGGGCGCGGCACATTGGACAGGTGGGATGCATTGGATCGGCCTCCACAGTGGAAAAAATACACCAGCGCGATGCATAGAGCCAGCGTGGTGCGTTGGGTTTGTGGTGCGGCGCATAGGGCCGCAAAGAATTTTTTACCACGATTTCATCAAAACTTCAAATTTGCTCGGTTTCCTCCGGTCCAAGTAATTCAAACTACTCTGTCAATGCCAATAAACTTGTGTCTTATGATGTCTATGAGGATTTAATAAAAAAAAATTCAAACCCTATTTCCTTGCTCAAGAAATTTTTCCTTAGGGTTTATACATTGGTTTTGTGTGGCCATCACTCCCTCACTTTTTGTTTCCTCACTATTTTTCTAGTTATATCAGCCCATTTCCCTATCCCCCATATTCCTAAATTCATCTATCCCTATCCCATATTTCCATTATCCCAAACCCTAGCTACAAGATTCCAAAACCCCAAATACTATCCCAAAAAGCCTAGAGACTGTCCCTAAAACCCTTCAATTCCCCAAATTTCAATTGACAATATTCCCAACACTCCCCTCACCCTCTCTCTTCATAGTCCCTCACACATTTTCATACATTTGGCAGCAAAAACCAAAGACACCTAAAATCCTCATACTCATCTAAGACAACACAAAATTTGGTAAACATGTAGACGGATTTCTCTTATGACCGAGACAGTGACTCTACAACCGAATTGCATGCACCAAGGAGACCCCACAAGAGTGGTAAACATGTTAGGGAAGAGCCTACTTCACTTGCTGAGCTGCAACCCTGTCCTCTTGCTATTACATGTTTTCAACAGCAGTCTTGTTATCAGTTTTGTGAGATGGTTGCAAGAGTACACCACCATCATGAGCTGGCTAGATTGTATGTGCTTCATTTACACAATGGCCAAGTCACTCTTGCAGGTGTGACATTCACCTTGACACCTGAATCTATCTCTCTAGCAACCAGTATTCCAAATTTTGGAGAGAAATGGAACAAAAGGCAGCAAGTTGACAGGGAACACTATGAGCCATACATCAAGCCTGGTTTTTTGAGACAACTCAGCAGATTTTTTCCCTTTCGGTTCCTGAAAGATTCATATGCTCCTTTGATGAAGTTCATAATCAAATATTTCAGCTGTGAGGGCCAGTTTTCTTGCTTGTATTCCTATCACATCAAGTTGTTGATGCATTTTACTAGGGTGAGAATGATGAATCTCCCTTACTTCATGTGCTGAAATATTGAGAAGATGACCACCCTAGTGCAAAGGAAAACTCCTGAGCAGCAGTATAACAGTATCTATCACTTTGCACTCATCAAAATTGTGGTTATGCATCAGCTTGGTTTGCGGGATATTTCATGGGAGGATTTCATTTCTCATGAGTTCTTCACAGCACCTCAGGTTCCTCCGGAATCTTTCCATGAGACAGGTGAAACTTCATATCAGAAGGAGGGTCACGAGACATAGACCGCTAGTGTGTCGGTGTATGTCACCTATCAAAAGGGCACTAGAAGATTGTTTGCAGCAGCTAAGCTAGTATTATCTCCACTCAGGGTGGAAGGGGTATCGCTTCCTTCATCAGCAGTACAGGTACATGACAAGGGTAAGAGGCCAATACATGATGAGGGGCCTTCAGGAGAACAGGAGACAAATTTCATCCTCGTTCAGGATGATGACACTGATTTGGGCTCACCAAGCTCAAAGTTCAGGGAGATCATTCAGGAGAAGAAGGCGGAAATAAATACTTTGTCCCTAAAATTGCAAAGAGCCCAGTGTATAATCAACTACCTTGAGAAGAGAAACAAACAGCTAGAGGATCAGCAAACTATCATGGAGTTGCAAAACATACGTGAGAACCGGCAAGCTGCCCAAAGGAGCAAAACCGAGATGACATCACTTGAGCAGGAGATTGAGGCTGATCGTGAAACTTGGCTTGAAAGGGTAAATATTCATTTGGAAAAGATGTTGGAGAAGGCCAACAAGGAAAATAACATGTTGAGGCACATGGCTAATCATTATTGGGCAAGAAATCATGTTTGCAAGGCACGAATCAAAATCTTGAAGGCCAAGTTGAAGAAGGCCTCAAAGCGTCGGAAAAGGCATGATAGACTTCAGATTTTGGCTGAGGCTTCCTTGGCCCAGCATAGTACATAATGGAGGACACTCAGCCCAAATTTCAAGAAATTTGGGACACTTTTTGCAAATTTTGAATTTTTGGCCTAAAAACAGACTTTTCAGCTCTATGCGCCGTGCCACTTGGCGCGCGCTTTTGATGGGGGACTCCTCTTGGTGAAAAATTTACATTTTTGGATTTTTCATGGAAAATTATGCATGCCTACCTATGACCAAGAGATTTTGACAGGGTTTGGGCTTCCAGAAGGGTCAAAAACACCCTAAAAATGACCTTTCTGCCCCTTTTTTGACACACAGGAAGAAGTGTTGGGAGAACTTAGTTTTGGAGGGGCAAATGGAAGCCAAATTCAGAAATTCCACTTTTTTTGGAAAGTAGACAGGTAGAAATTTCCAAAAAGCCCACATGGAGAAAATTTGGATACCAGGAAGGCCTCCAAAATCAGCTCCAAACTGGTGCGACGCATAGAGAAATCAGGCACGGCGCATTGGAGGATTTTTCTCATTTTTGACTCAGTAACTCTGTTTTTCGCCTAGTTTTTGACATTTTGACTTTCTTACTTCCAAATGTTAAACTCATGATGTAATTGGATGTAATTTGATGGATATTTATGTAATTTTGTTAAATTTTTACTCATGGAGGTAGATTCATCCATCAAAAAGTGATTTGCAACTGAATGAATCAGTTTCCTATCTTATAGAGGCAAGTTGTTCCACTGCCTACTTTCTAGTTATCAATTTAGATCTTGTTGAAACAGCTCCTAAAATTGTGAGCTCGACCCCTAGAGGTTGGGGATGAGTTATTTTTTTTCTATATCTTGTGTTTTTTCAGTCATTAGCATGGTTGGACTCTTGGGAATGCTTTGAGCATCATTTTACATTCATCTCTACAGTTTGGCAAAGGAATAGACGAGGGTTTGCAGCACTCCATGGGATTCATGTGGTATTTGGCTTTGATAGTGTGTTTCTCTCTGTTAATGTAAGTCTACTGGTGTTCTATGTATATCATTTTCCCTCTTATTTCTTCTTAAGTTAAACAAACAAGGATAAAGGTGGAATTCATTAAAATTTGCAGTGCTCTACCTAGAGTTTGTTTAATTTTCTATGTTTTCAACTATTTGAAGAGGATTCCTGAAGGTTTATTTCCCTCTTCAACTCCTCACCAATCTAATTTATCTATTTCCTTCAAATTGAAAGTGTCAAATCAATTGCCTATCTTGCCCCATTCAGATCTCTGCAAAACTGGGCCTCATTCCCCAGACCCAAAATCTGTCTTTCCCTTTGATCCAACAAACACCCTCAAAATCAAATCAAACTCTTTTGAAAATATACCTAGCCTAAAATAAGCCTTCATTCAAGTCATCTCAAGCCTCACTGATCATTTTTTGCTGAGATTGACCAGGAGAGAGCCCTCTCCCGATCTGGTAGGGCTAGCTACCAGGTTAAGTGTGGTTTGATGTTACCCTAGATTTTGTCTTTCTTAGCCTGAGGTAGATTTAGGCCATAAAACTACCCACAAAATAATATATATACCTCATATGCACAGAGCGCCGAGGGTAGACCAGGTATAGGTGGGCATGTGGTTCGAGGCGATGGAACCCTAAGACATTCAGGGAGGCAGTGGAACCATGATCTAAGCCACATTTTTAGAGGGTCTGAAATTGTCCAGTGTCCAAATTGGGAAAATTTTATATAGATTCTACACCTCTCAATGACAGGATTATGATGTTGATGTCTATTTCTGTAACAGAGGTCTCCATTTTTTGGGCATTTTCCAATTTGGAGGTATAAGGGTGTTTTTATGTAATTTTTCTTGTACTTCTTTTTCTTCTCGCCACTTTATGAATGAAGGCCTCCCCACTATTGAGCAGAGCCCAGAGACATAGTTCGAATTGGACGAACTCCATAATCAATGTTTGGGGTCTTGGTTTCTTTGTTTTATGTGTTTATGTTTCATGGTCTTAAATGATATGTTATATGTAATTCGCTAATGCATCTATAAGAAAAATATCTTGGATCAAGTGGTATCAGAGTAGGTCTTTGTTGATGCGAATTGCATGAGTATATGCTCACCAAAAACACATTTCAAAGAGGTGAAGGAAAGATCAAGTCTTTTGATCTTGAATCAAGACATCTGCAACGAAGAAGAAACATGGCTGATGAGGAAGCTCGTTGGGAAGAAGAGCGGAATTACCTCAAGGCCTTCTACAACATGGCAGAGAAAGTAGACAATTGTTTGCAGAGTATGAGAAGACCGTTAAGCTCGAGAAGAAAAATGCAGATGACCACGGATCATTAAATCATGGAGATGGTGGAGAAGATCCCCCTCCCTTTCCATCTTCTTGTGATAGCTCATCTTCTTCTTCTCATCATTCTTGCAGACGTTAAAGGAACACATATAAGAAGTCGTTCCTTAAACTAGATGTAAAGTTTGAATTTCCTATGAAACCATGAGAATGTAATGTGGAAAAGCTCAATAATTGGATTAGACAAATTGAGGTCTACTGCCAGATTCAACACATCAAGAAAGACGAGGCAAATATCCAGTTGGCATCCCTTCGACTAAGTGGCACCGCTCTTGTTTGGTGCGAGATAGAATTACAAGGCAGCAACAATCTGGGTAACCTTCTCTCCTCATGGTCAAATTTTATTTCTCCATTGAAAACTCAGTTTTACCTATTGGGCTATAATAAAAAAGCATTAATGGAATGGCAACACCTAAAGAAAGGCAAAGGCCAAAATGTGCAAAAATTCACTCAAGAATTTAGAAAACAAGCATTGAACTTAGATATTCCTTTAGATTCACCAGATATCGTAACCAAATATATGGGTTCTTTACATGGTTACATAAGAAATGCACTATTATTATTTGAGCCTACTACTATCAATGAGGCCAGTGCGAAGGCCATGCATCTTCAAAATAAGGAGACGCGTGAACAAAATAACCACCCAAAAAGATCCGCAACAGCAGAGAGAAGAGGATAAAATACCTCTTGCACCCATTGTGAGAAAGAAGGACACAACGAAGACAATTTTTGGAGACTGCACCCTGAGTTGAGACCTAAGAGGGATGACAGGAAGGAGAGGTAGAGGAGAGTTGCCACTATGCAACAATATCAGAAGTCTAAATCAGAGGAAGATGAGAAGTTCATGACTGCAGGAGTCACATGAGGTAGACCAATTGACTTGGGATCAGATTCCGGTGATGAAAGGAGGATTTCTGCTCTTGGAATTGCAGCAGATGGACCCATCGATTTGGGTTTAGATTTGGGCAATGAAACAAAAATTTTAACACATATTGTACCAAAGATGAAAAGGTCACCCAATGCGGCATGACTCCAATAATTTTAGGAGATCAATCAAAGCATTCAAGAAGAGAATATTGAGCTAAGGAGACTCCTATAGGAAGCAGAAAAGGAGAAACAAAGGTTGCTACACTAGTAGCGAGCTAAGGGTGAGGCCTTGGAGAAGCTGCAACATAACCCCCTTGAGGTAAAAAGTGTCTCTTTGATTTCACATACTTTTCATGATGACAATTTCGGTGCTTTTGAAAAACATACTACAGGTATCGAATCCAAACTGTTGAAGAATATGGGGTATCAAGGAAAGGGCCTTGGCATTAATGACCAAGGAATCATAAACCCTATAAAAGTAGAAGAATTACCCTATCATGCAAAACTTGGGTATGTCAGGAAGGAAGTTTGGGAATGCTCCAGGACAACCAACGACACACCAACGATAGATGATGAGAGCGCCTCATCACATTCTAGAGACAGTGAGGGATCCATGAGAACTTATCAGGGGCACATCGGGAGGAAGCGTTCCAAGACAAGTCAGAAAGTATGGAAGAGGAAGGATTATTGCCACAAGGATGAGCACTAGAAATATGCATGTCAAACACTTCAAGCCCAAAAGGCACCAATGAAGAATCAACTCATCGAAGACATTCCACAAGCCATTTTGGCACAGGGAGATGACTAATTTACCTTATTAAGTAAAAGATGGTTTTTTTAGAGGTAGTACCTTGATATGGCCACAATTTGCAAATCATTCATTGCAAGTAAATGTAAAAGTGATGATGTGTTTTCCATCACTTCGAAAACACAACGATGATGTTTTTTCCTTTTCTTAGGAGTAGTTGGGGTATTGGTTTTATTATGTAAACCTCTACCAATGAGTATGTGCTATAAAATCTTGGCAAGGGAGGGGTTTTCTAAGTCCTCTATGGTTTGTATATGACTGCAAAGGATGTACCGAATTTGTGTGCAAGTGATTGAAAGTATGGTTTGGCAAAAACACAAGCAGTGTGTTGGATGTGTTAATGATTTTGGTGGTCCAAAAGCTCCTTAGTAGGGAGGATTGATCCAGGAGGATCTCAAAGGTCAAATGGATTAAATTTTCTCAAAATTCAAAGTGGTCGGATTACTCTCGAACCAGGTTCAGACTGAAGTTCCCATCACCCTGATTCCAACAGTGTGAATGGATCTCCAATCTGAGCCCATATGGAGAAGTTAAGGAAATTCAAATTTTTGGTCAAATTTGGGTAGTGGGCCAAGTTTAAGTGTCCCACAAATTCACCGTCAATCGGTAGGGAACCCAACTCTCGAAAATGAGGAAAATTGTGGCCTCGTTAATTTTTGTAGTGACCCTTATTTTCGTTAAAGTAAAAAATGACTATTTGTTTTGAAGAAACGAAAAAATATTAAATTAAGGGGTGGTGGGCCATGACCCCCACCACCCCCGTCGAACCCATGTCACATAAACCCATTTTAAAAAACTATATATATTATATTATGGGTCGGCGGGCCATGACCCCTACCGAACCCCATGGGCACCACCGTAACTGTAGTATATATTAAAAAAAAGGGTGGGGGCAGGTTGTTAACCCCGCCACAACATGCGATAAGCTTGGCGAAAGTGCAATTTGGTCGGGCCACATGGAGCGGACTCGCCCACCACCAACGGTCCTCAATTATATACATCATGTCATAGGAAAAAGAGGAGGGGCGAGATTTGACCCCCTGACCCCTCCTCTGCCAGTTAAGGGAACTCGTCGTTACACTAGCGGAGGTGCTTTGAGCACTCTGCCCACCAAATAATATATATACAAAATATGCATAGTGCATTGGGGGCAGACCAGGTACATGTGGGCACACGGTTTGAGGAGGTGGAACCTTGAGCCATTCAGGGAGGCAGTGGAACCATGATCTGAGCCGCATTTTCAGAGGGTATGAAACTATCTAGTGTCCAAATTGGGAAAATTTTATATGGATTCTACACCTCTCGGTGAGAGGAATCTGATGGTATTGTCCATTTCTGTAACAAAGGTCTCATTTTTTTGGGAATTTTCCAATTTGTAGGTATAAGGGTGTTTTTATGTAATTTTTCTTGTACTTCTTCTTCTTCTCACCACTTAATGAATGAAGGCCTCCCCACTGTTGAGTAGGGCTCAGAGACGCAGTCTGAATTGGACGAACTCCGTAATAAATTTTTGGTGTCTTGGTCCCTTTGTTTTTTTCATTTTATGTGTTTATGTTTCATGGTCTTAAATGCTCTGTTATATATAATTCTTTAATGCATCTATAAGAAAAATATCTTGGATCATTGGGGTGCCATTTCTTGGTGCCATTTCAACATTTTCCTCCTCACATGCAACTTGTTACCTTTCACCTCCCTTTTATCCTATTTTCCATGATTTTCATAAATAAATGTTACAAAAATACGATTTTTCCTCTTTAATCCCTTTTTCATTTCCTGTGTCAATTTCCTTAGCCATAATAACTGAAATAAACAGCCACTGGCATGTTTTGCCCAAAATTCAGCTTGGAATAAGTGTCCCATCAACCGTGGTTATTATTTTTTCCTTTATTAACTTTTATTACATGGAATTTTCACCAGGACTATTACAAGGAGAAAGAAGATGGTGTTGGATCAACAAATTAATTATCATATTCTTCAACCTCTTCTGGGGTGCATGGAATGGCTTTATTTATTGAAGAATCACAAGAAGAAAAAAAGTGACATGGAAAAATGATTTCTCCTTTTGCAGATTTGAAAGCTCCATAACCAAGAAATTTTGGGAGACTTTTGAAGGATTCAGTTAGACATATTCAAAGAAAAATGAACAATATACTCAAATTTCTCTTTCATAAAATTCTAGTCTATGTCATCATCTTAAAACTCATAATATAAGTTAATGGAACAATCATGAAAATATTCAAAAAATTCATCAGGTTCTTTTCTAAGATGAATATTTTTCTTATAAACACTTTTGCAATCATACATGTCAAAGGCTTGATGGATCTCCTTGAAAATATGTTGGAAGGAATGAATAGAGGTGGTAGGTAATGTGTAACACCATTTTTTAACACGTGCTTATAATGTGAGAACAAACAACCTTCAAGAACTATCCTCACAATTAATTTCATGAGAAGTGAAAAATTGAAGAAAGTGGAGGGTGTGCCCAAGAATGGTTGTTCCACCCTCGCCATCAAATTTCAGATTCGAAAAGTCATGAATTATCCCTGAAGGAATTTTCATTTTTGCGACTTTAGAAAAACATGTTGGGATTAAGATTTGGGAAGAATCCATTTAAGATAAGAAAGGTTCAAATATACTTCATGAGCTCATCTTGTCATCTTACCCTCCTAGCGTCAAAACCTATTGACGATGTTGGAATTCACCAACAAGGAAGGGGGTAACCCTCATGTGAAGTCCCAATTATGCCCCACACCATTTGGAGTAGGAGCCCCAACTGGAAAACGGATGGTTGCCAAAGTTATGGTTTTAAATATGTTCTTTGGTTGTAAAAATAACATAGAATGATATATGCATGACTTTGGTGGCCAAAAGTGTATAAAATTTGTGAAGTATCAAATATAATGCATGAAAGGTTCCATTACATCAAAGGGAAATAAGTGAGCCCCTTAGAAGCAAGTAATAGTACTAACTTAGAATAGACACATAATAAATACAAAATAATCGTTAGTTAACCTACAAAATAGTTCACAAGATAAAAAAGATCGCAATAACATAAACAACATGCATCCATAAAGATACATACTAAAGAAAACAAATTAGCTCATTATAATTATCATAAGTGAAACAACATACATTGCAAATATATAATAATACTCTTACTACATCCACGACATATGCATGAAGGTGTGATGGCTCTAAGATTTTATTATAGAGTGAAAGTTCCAAGCATACAATTACACTGATAAGACACTAGCCCAAATAGTGGAACATGAAGCTAACACCTGCTTCTCCAAAGAATTATATTCCTCCCATGTTAAACTTGAGAAGCCAAGGCTCCAGATCAAAGCTTCCAAGCCTTTGGTTCCAATCCCTTTGCTTGAGTTATGAGGGTTTATTTATAAAAAATGAGATGACTCTTCATCTCCCATTATGACCTTTGAGCTTCCCTCATGACTCTTTGAATTCTTTTGTTTTTTTCCTAAAAAAAGACTTTTCATATTCCACAATTGACACTTTTAATTCCACTTAGATACTTATTTAAAATAAAATAATACAAAACCCCATATAGGGAAAATATGGATGGAGCCTAATCATAAAATATTAATAAGAAAAAACTAGACACATTAATATTGTGTTTTAGGAAACTCTAGATCATAAACTTAAATTTGTAAATCTTCAGTTACATAGTGATGTGATGATTTTTACTGTGCAATGTTCTCCTCAAACTTTGCAAGAAGATTATGTTGATAACAGACTCTAGCTTCCATTGCATCTGAGTAGATAGTTTTGGAACCAGTTTGTGTCTCCTTCTTCAATAAGAACAACATAGTATTGATCTTAGTTGGGCCACCAATATATTTCTGCATGGTGTTCCGATTAATCTCAACATATTCTTTGGTAGCAATTAGTTTCAGTTGGTATAAATATTCCAAAAAAAATTCCAAACTAGGTTTCTTTCTTTTTCCTCTATGAATGACCCGAATGAAGGGATCTTATGAACTTTCACCGAGGAATCCACACCATTGTACAATCGTGCATAAGAAAATAAGATGTTGGCTATGAAAGTGTTGAGCTATTTATTGCTTTGCATAAGAATTCTGACTTCATCTTTCTCCAACACAACTATTCATATTTTTTTCTTAGTCAATTCCAATGTTGGACGTCTGTTCTTCATTCCCCATTCATAAATTTTGGTGATGGATGCATGAATGAATTTCAGAGCTTTTTCATTCTCCTACGATTTCTTCTACATATCATGAAAGGGGACAACTTCTTTATTCACAGTGACCAAATCCTCATAAATATCATCGTAGTGTCTCCCAATGCTTGAACTTCACCATATATGGCCGCCTGAAGCTTCTTCAAGTAAACATGTGCGGAAGGAAACCTTTTTGTTTCTTCTTAGAGTTGTTCTATTTGTTGTCTTGTAGTTTCCAAATCCTTTGCCATTTGTTTGTTTTCTTCCATTTGATAATATTTATTTTCCTTTGAGGCTCCTGCAAAGGCCAAGTTATTTGCAATAATGGTTTGAGGATTCCTTCTGGAATCTATGAAAATCACCTTTTTTGTATTAATGAAAGCAGGATGTGTGAGGTCATTGGGGAAATTCTTCTTTCTTGCTTACACAATTCTTCTCTGAAGCTAATTGAAATTTAGGCTACAAATATCCATGACCAGGCTATCATCTAAAGGATAAATTTCTTCTTCATCACCTGGAGCTTTCCCATCTATAGGAGGAGGTAGATACTTAGTGATGATTTGTTTTGTAGTAGGCATAATATCAACATATTGTTTCAGCTCCCCTTGTTCTACTTCCATATCTTGGATAAATATTAAATTTTTAACCTCATGGGTAAGTTCTTGATCCCACTACTGCTTGATTTCTTCTTCCTGTAGATGCTTATGCATTTCTTCTTCTGCTTGCTTCAACATTGTTTCTTATTCCTCATTTCTTATTAATTCTTCTTTCTTCCTTTATTCTTGCTCTATCCTTTGTTGTTCTTTTTTTCCTTTACTTTTATTCTTTCCTCTTCTACTCTTCTCATTATTGCTTCCTTTTTCTTTCTGTTGCCATAACTGATTTCAAAATAGTTGGATCCACTTTGAAATTTCATCTTTGCTCCTCTGCTTGGATGTGAGAAACATTCCTTTTATATTTAATACTTATTGACTTGTGATCTTCTGGTTTCCTTGCTCTCAGACTATTTTCCTGGTTCGAAGCCACATGGGAAGGGATTTCCTGGCTTCCTAGTGTGTGAGGCCTAGAGGCATTATAAAAATTATTTATATTCTCCTCCTGTGGCCTAGAGGAAGTCCCACATGGCCAATTAAAATGAAATTTGGCACAAATGGTGTTTACAAATACCTCTAAGATCATGCTGATGATAATCTATCATGTCAAACTTGAAGTTCTCCAACTCTTTGACTTAAGCTTCTCCATCCTTCAAGTTCTTTATTTCGTAGGATATCACCTGCAAATGAAAAGTAGGCCAAGCTTCTTTATTTTTCCTCTATAGTACTACTAATAAGCCTATGGAAAGATGATATGTGGCCTCTTACATGACCAACTTATCAGTATCATACCTTAGTAATAAATGAGATGGTTTCTGGCAGCCAAACACCCTGAGGTAAGTGCCATTTGATGAGGAAAAAAAGTCAAAATTTTTTGATACCGAGTCCATCTACTCACAAGACATCTAAGGAGGTTCTTCTTCAAATATCACCCGGTACAAAACTTTGAAGAAGTGATCAGCCGAATTCTCAATGACTCTATAACTGCACTTTGAAATCAGTTTGCAATGAACGTGAACAAGAAGTTCCTTGGGTGTCCATTTCCAATCCATAATAGGAAAATAATTCCGAGCAAATATACCATCCAACAGATATCCAAACATGTATAATTCAACTTTCTTTCCTTTAGGTGGCTTCATTTTTTACAATAATCCCGAGCCGCTGAGCCAAAAGATTAGACTAGTCGAATATATTATCCTTTATGAAAATCTGATGCAGCATGTAAACCCAACCTTCATGGAAGGATTTAGTGTTCTTCTGTCCATATATTCAGCAACATAATACTAGCAGTTATTGAAACACATTTCTGAGGGATATAGTCTTGTAAATGTTACTAGGTGTCTAGTGAAAAATAGCTAGCTCTTTTACCCAGCTCTTGATAAAATCCTTGGTGTTTAAATAGCTAGTGGTTGCATAGAAATGTGAAACCATATATTCCTCGTGCTTTAGAAAGTGGTACATCAAGTGAATATCATGGGCTAAATAGAATGAAGGTGTTTCCCGCTAACACTATTAAGAACCATGCTTTTAGTATCCAAGTGATGCATAATCCATTTGATTACATATGTGCAAGGTAGGATTGGGAACCTACAAGTAGCCTTATGGAATCCTGGTCGCTAGATGTTAATTTATGCCTATTTTTCCTCTGGATCTGCCTTAGATTTTGTAGCTGTGAATGCATATTCGACCATATTCCATGTGATATCATAGTCCTTTCCAATGAAAAGTTGAGTATCAAATAGAATAGGAACTGCAATTGGAGTACTCCAAACCACTTCATCAGTACTTATCTCTATTTCTTCTTTTGAGTCTGATCTATTGGGAGGCATGATGATGGATACAAATGAAAAAGAGATGAGATCAAAACCTACAATACCTATAGCAAGATATGCACTCATGGAAAAACAAGTTAGCTTAAGAATATTAGTTCATCAATCAAAATTAAAGAAAGAAAATACAAACTAAGGATGGGGATTTCATAGTTGTTGGGCTCTGGGAGGCAAGCTAGCTTTTGGAATTACACATTGTGTAGTCTCAACAGGCAGGGAGGAAACTTGAGGCTTCAAACTATGCAATCCACAGTCTTAGTTGGGCATGAGAGAGAACGGACTATGAAATGCACAATCTCAGAGGCCAAGGATGGAAACTTAGGGCTATATCTGGGCAATGTGTATATGGTAAAATAAGTGATTTCATATTCCACAGTCTCAAAGGCAAAGAGGTGAGCTTGATGCTTGAGCTTGTGAAATGCACAAGTGAGGAGACAACAACTACTTGAAGGGTTACACAGTTTGTGTGAAATAGAGATAAAGAGAAACTTCTAGATTTGAATTTGGGGTAGGAATAAGTGTAGATTGGACTTAGGATTAGTTATATATATCAACAACATGGGCTAGAAAATATCATGCAAAAGGAAAAACATGCATGCATAAAAAGACCCACGAGCGGTGACTCCTAGTAGAAAAAAATCAAGAAGGCGATGCGACACTTATAAAAAATAAATGACGGAATAAAACAACACTTGTATAAGCTAATAATTATACAAACACCGGCTATTGAGATTCAACAAGAATATTCAACACCCACGCCTAGTACATTAAGAACCTGGTTGCATTTAGCACCCAGACTAGGGTGGGGCCCACAGTGCTATTTTTGGGTGCATGTCTATTTTTATTATCCCTTAATTTAGATGGAAATTAAACTGTAATCTATTCTCAATGTGGAATTGAATGAGTTAAATGAAAGTGATAAATTCAGTTAGCTAGTGTATTTCGAGTTATAGGTTGGTTGGTGGGACATGCAGAGTAATTCTAGTTGTAACAAAGTTCAAAGTGCAGTGGTGCATCAATTGGTGAAAGTTGTAAAAATTTTAACTCAGTTAAGTGAGTTAAACTCAGTTGTGTTGGTTGTAACTGAAGATACACTAGTGAGATATCAAGTGAATTAAATATTAATTAATTCACAATCAGTGATCTCACATTCAATTGAGTATTTACTATTATTAGATGCATGCATGTCAGATCCAGTGGAGACCCAGTTGAGTACTAGGTGAAACGGAGGTTGAATATTAGTTGTAGGATTATCTGCTTGCACACATGTAGGCAAACACCCATTGGATTTCCCATGATACTTGCATAGTCAAGGCAAGCAAGAATTCCTAACTTTTATGCATCACAACCATTAGCCTGGATTGCACAAACAAGGCAGGCTGTCTGGAGGCTAAGAATTGGCTATGTGTTGGCAAGTTTTGCATATGACAGTGTGAGACAAGTTTTTGATGTAATGGAGGGCTCTTGTGAGAAGATTTTTGTATGTAATTGTTTCACGATCCATGTTTAATATAAAATAGAAGATAGTGGGGTTTTTAGCTGTAATATTTCCCTGGGAAATTATCTGTGTTGTGTGTGATTGATCTTTCTTCATGTTCAAGTGATTAGCGATTGTGTTTTTAATTCCACAAAATATTTGTAGAAGAAATTCAATATTTAACTTTAGTACATTTTTAGATCAGGTGAATCCAAGATAAAAATTCTTATTGTATAATTTCTACATGGTATCGAAGCACGGGAAATTGTAGAAGTGAAGTAGGAGCTGAGTTTGTGACTGGATAGAATTCAAATTTGGAGAAATACTTTCTTGGTGCTATAGCTGATTCAAAATCGAAATGGCTTTCAATGGCTTGAGGTTAGAGTATGCACTTGAGGGAAACTTGAACTATATTTCTTGGAAGGATAGGATGGAGGAAGTACTCGAAGACAATGGCTTGAAGGAATTCATTGACAAAGATGTTCCTAAGCCAGATGCTGCAAATCTTGATGCATGGCAAAAGAAAGTGGCAAAGGCAAGGATGATATTGTTGGAGGGAGTATGAGACCACATTGTCTCAAGCCTGCATGGGAAAGCCACACCATATGCAGTGTGGAAGTCTTTGACCGATCTATTCCAAAGCAGCAGCGACCATAGGAAATTGGCGCTCAAAGATAAACTCGGGAAGATCAAGATGGAAAAGGGCGAAACCATTCCAAAGTATCTCATGAAGTTTGTCCAATGTCAAGATGAACTGGGGAGTTTGGGAATAATATTCAATGATGATGATTTGGTGAATTTGGCTCTCCTAGGACTTCCCAAGAGTTGGCACAATTATCAAGGCTCTGTCAATGGAGGGGAAAAAATTTCCAGATTGGGAACGACTATGGTCAGCTTTGGTGCAGGAGGAGTTCAAATGGAACACCAGAGATGATTCTTCATCTAAGAATGATAAAGAGGATTGTTCTTTGGCTTCCAAGCTAAGGAAAGGGAAGGGGAAGAAATTCCATTCAAAATCCGAGTCTAGGAATGGAAAAAAGCAGGACATGTGCAAGGTAAAGTGTTTTCACTGTCACGAGCATGGGCAATTTGCTACTAACTATCCACAAAAGAATAATAACAAGAAGGTTTTTGGATCTGTAGTTGATGAGGACCTTACCTCGCAATCTGAGCTTGACTTCTCATTGATCGCATGCATGGTGTCCAGTGCATTGGGATCTGTGTGGTATTTGGATAGTGGCACTTCCTTTCACATTACGAGAGAGAACGAACTTTTCAATGACTTGGAGGAGAAATATCTCCAGATGCATATTGAGATGGGTGATGACGGACAGTACAGTGCTACCAGAATTGGTACAATTACCTTTAAAAGGGAGCCAGGTAAACCATTACAATTAAAATATGTGATGCATGTACGAGGTCTGAAGAAAAAATTGGTCTCAGTCGCAATGTTGGAGGATAGAGGCTATGACGTTGTTTTTAGTGATGGAAAATCTTTCCTGTGACATAAAACAATGGGTCAAGCCAAGAGAATAGGGATTTGAGTTAATAATCTCTACAAGCTGGAGGTAGATGGTTGCGCAACAATGACGGGCAAGGCAGATCAAGAGGTGAGCAGGGATGATGACGAATTATGGCACAGGCAATTGGGTCATCTTCACCATGGAGCCTTGAAAGTCATGCAACAGATTTCTACTAGTCTTCAAATGGGTACACTTGCGCAGTTAGACACATGCAAGGGATGTACTATGGGAAAATATGTAAATTCCACCTTTCATGAGAAAGAAAACCAAACTTCTGGGATCCTTGAGAGAGTTCACACAGACGTGTGTGGTCCTTTCTCAGTTTCTTCAACAACAAAACATAAGTACTATGTAATATTTGTTGATTAATTTTCTCGTAAGTGTTATATCTTCTTCATGTAGAAGAAAGATCAAACATTCTCTAAGTTCTGTGAGTTTAAGGCACTGGTGGAGAAAGAGTTGGGGAAGCAAGTGAAGGCTCTTAGGAGCGATAATGGTGGAGAATACATCTCTAACGAATTCAAGAAATTCTGTAGCAAAGAAGTAATTTGAAGAGAACTCATAGCGCCTCATAACCCACAGAAAAATGAGATCACGAAGAGGAAGAACAAAGCTATTGTGGGTGTAGCACGAGCTATGTTGCATGATCAAGGCCTACCGCTGCATCTAAGGGTAGAAGCATGCAATACTTTGGTACATGTGAAAAACCATTGTCCTCATAGCGTACCTGGAATGAGTACACCTGAAAAGGATTTCATTGCTAAGAAACCTGATGTTTCACACTTTAAGATTTTTGTCTCATATGTTTATGTGCATGTGACCAAGGATGCCAGGAAGAATCTGGAACCGACAGCTGAAGTTGGGATTTTTTTGGGGTTCACTGAAACAACCCATAATTATCGTGTGTATTTTCCAAATAGTAGAATGACTGTTGTGCAATGGGATATCAAATTTGATGAGGATAAATCCATGCGGTTGTCCCTTGAGAGGGAGCTAGACTTGCATGCAGAGGAGGAACTATTGGTTCCCAAAGATGAGTCTCAAGATGTGGATCAACCACACTGAGGAGGTTCATGGAGTGGAGGAAATAACTCATGCAGAGCCATCCATCAGAAATAACAGAAGGCGCACCATAGAAGTGAATAGGCTGAGACTTCATGCTGCACATAATGTAGGAGCCCCTACTTCACAGCATAGACAAAGACAGTGACCTGACCTATTTAATCAATACATGGCTCTTATGAGAAAATGTATTATGACTGAACCATCTTCCTTTCAAGAAGCAGTGCAACAACCTACTTGGGTTGATGCAAGGGTGGAGGAGTATGAATCCATTGTCAAGAAAAGTGCATGGGAGATAGTCCCAATACCGGTCGACAAATTAGAGGTTGGATCGAGATATATCTACAAGGTAAATCAATTTGCTGATGGGAGTGTGGATAAATACAAGGCCAAATTTGTGGCTCAAGGTTTTTCATAGATCGAGGGGATATATTATGATGAGAATTTTGCGCTTGTCGCAAGGTACTCTTCCATAAGATCAATCCTTGCACTCTCAACACAGATGGGCTGGCACATTCATCAGATGGATGTGAAAACTACGTTTCCCAATGGGATAATTGAGGAAGAGGTGTACGTAGAGAAACATGAAGGTTTCGAGATCTTTAACGGTGAGTTGCATGTGTGCCAACTCAAAAGAGCGTTGTATGGGTTGAAGCAAGCAACCCGTGCTTGGTACACTCAGATAGATAGCTATTTCACTGGACTAGGCTTCACCAAAAGTGAAGCAGATGAAAACCTGTACCAAATTGTGTTTGAGGGTAAGCTATTGATCATTGTTCTTTATGTTGATGATCTAATTTTGACTAGTGATGAGCAGCTGATACACTCATGCAAGGAGGATCTTGCTAGGGAGTTCGAAATGAAGGACATGGGACTACATTATTTCCTTGGATTGGAAATATGGCAGTAGGATGGTGAAATTTTTGTGTCTCAAGGAAAGTATGCAAAGGAGATACTAGGTAAGTTTAACATGGAGAGCCAAAAACCCATGGATACTCCTCTTCCAGGAAATTGGAGGAAAGAGGATGCTACTTTTGGAGAGGTAGTGGATGCTATTGTCTACTGACAGTTAGTGGGTTCACTAATGTATCTAGTGAACATGAGACCAAACATTTTCTATGCAGTTAACCAACTAAGTCAAGCTATGGTTAAGCCTACCAAGCTCTTTTGGAACGCGGGGAAGCATGTCATGAGATACCTGAGGGGCACATCAGAGTATGGTCTATGGTACAGATAGACGGATGGAGTGAAGTTCCATGGCTTCACGGATGCAGATCGGGCTGGAAGTCCATTAGACAGAAAGAGCACATAGGAGGGGGGATCTTTAACATTTTATTGACAACAGTTTCCTGGTACAGTAGGAAACAACAATCTATGGCACTTAGTTCAGCGGAATCATAATACATGGAAAAAATTCAAGCTGCATGTGAGGTTATCTGGATCCGTGGCACTTAGTTCAGTGGAAGCAGAAAACATAAGTACTATGTAATCTTTGTTGATGACTTTTCTCGTAAGTGCTAGATCTTCTCCATGAGAAGAAATATAAAAAATTCTCTAAGTTCTGTGAGTTTAAGGCACTGGTGGAGAAAGATTCGGGGAAGCAAGTGAAGGCTCTTAGGAGCAATAATGGTGGAGAATACATCTATAACAAATTCAATAACTTCTGCAGAAAAGAAGGAATTTGAAGAGAACTCATAGCGCCTCATAACCCACAGCAAAATGGGGTCGCGAAGAGGAAGAACAGAACTATTGTGGGTGCAACACGAGTGATGTTGCATGATCAAGGTCTACCGATGAATATAAGGGTGGAAGCATGCAATACATTGGTACATGTGAAAAACCATTTTCCTCATAGAGTACTTGGCATGAGTACACCTGAAAAGGCTTTCACTGGTAAGAAACCTAATGTTTCATAGTTTAAGATTTTTGGCTCATATGTTTATGTGCATGTGACCAAGGATGCTAGGAAGAAGCTGGAACCAACAGCTGAAGTAGGGATTTTTGTGGGGTACACTGAAACAACCCATAATTATCGTGTTTATTTTCCAAATAGCAGAATGACTATTGTGCGATGGGATATCAAATTTGACGAGGAGAAATCCATGCGATTGTCCCTTAAGAGGGAGCTAGACTTGCATGCAGAGGAGGAACTGTTTGTTCCCAAAGATGAGTCTCAAGATGTGGATCAACCACATGAGGAGGCTCATGGAGTAGAGGAAATCACTCATGCATAGCCATCCATCATAAATGGTAGAAGGCGCACCAAGGAAGCTAACAGGCTGAGACTTGATGCTGCACAGAATGTGGGAGCCCCTACTTCACAGTGCAGAAAAAGACAGTCTCCTGACCGATTTACTGGATACATGGCTCTTATGAGAAAATATATTGTGACTGAACCATCTTCCTTTCAGGAAGCAGTGCAGCAGCCTACTTGGGTTGATGCAAGGGTGGAGGAGTATAACTCCAGTGTCAAGAACAGTGCATGGGAGATAGTCCCAAGACTGGTCAACAAAGAAATGGTTGGATTGAGATCGATCTACAAGGTAAATCAGGTTGATGATGGGAGTGTGGAGAGATACAAGGCCAGATTTTTGGCCTGGGGTTTCTCACAGATCAAGGGGATAGATTATGATGAGACTTTTGCGCCTGTCACAAGGTACTCTTCCATAAGATCCATCCTTGCACTCTCAACTCAGATGGGCTGGCGCATACATCAGATTGATGTGAAAATTGTGTTTCTCAATGGGATCATTGAGGAAGAGGTGTAAATAGAGTAGCCTGAAGGGTTCGAGATCTTCAACGGTGAGTCACATGTGTGCCGACTCAAAAGAGCATTGTATGGGATGAAGCAAGCACCCTGTGCTTGGTACACTCAGATAGATAGCTATTTCACCAGGCTAGGCTTCACCAAAAGTGAAGTGGATGCAAACCTATACTAGATTGTGGTTGAGGGTAAGATATTGATCATTTTTTTTTTATGTTTTTTATCTAATTTTGACTAGTGATGAGCAACTGATACACTCATGCAAGGGGGATCTTGCAGGGGAGTTCAAAATGAAGGACATGGGACTACATTATTTCCTTGGATTGGAAATATGGCAGTGGGATGGTGAAATTTTTTTGTCTCAAGGAAAGTATGAAAAGGAGATACTAGGTAAGTTTAACATGGAGAGCTGCAAACCCATGGATACTCCTCTACCAATAGTTAGTGGGTTCGCTAATGTATCTAGTGAATATGACACCAAAAATTTTCTATGCAGTTAAGCAGCTGAGTCAAGATATGGTTAAGGCTACCAAGATCTTTTGGAAGGTGGGGAAGCATGTCATGAGATACCTGAGGGGCACATAAGAGTACGGTCTATGGTATAGATAGATGGATGGAGTTAATTTGCGTGGCTTCATGGATGCAGATTGGGTTGGAAGTCCATTAGACAGAAAGAGGACATCAGGGGGGATCTTTAACATTTGATTGACAACAGTTTCCTGGTATAGCAGGAAACAACGATCTATGGCACTCAATTCAGCGGAAGCGGAATACATGTTGAGATTCAACGAGATGATGAGCTTAGTAAAAAGAGTCGCCTTCACTAAGTGGGCCCGCAGGCTATTTTTGGCGCAAGTCTATTTTTATACTATGTCTATTTTTAGACATGATGATCATATTTCAGAAGTTGCAGGATGCTATTTGTGGATGGTTGATCAAGTTGGAAAAATAGATTAAATTCTATTTTTAGAATATTTGGCGAAGTCTATTTATAGATCGTTGATCTAAAAATAGATGCATGTCGATTATTATTAGCTCTTAATAATAATCAGACACTAAACACAAAATTATTCTCTTGGAGCACTTTGTTTCAGTGCACAGATGTGGCACATCAGTGGAATAAGGGAATTACGCAATTCCCAAGGGTTTACTGGAGCTAATGCATGGAGGACTCAATTAGAACTCAAGTGGCAGAGTTATGACATAGTTGGAAGAAGTAGTTATGGAGTTGTATTCAGTTTAACTTAGTTGAGATAGTTGTATCTAGTCTAACTGATTGATACACTAGTGAGAGTGGAGTGAATTAATTATTTAATTAATTCAAAAATAATAACTCATTAATAAACTGAACAATACAACAGTTAACTATAGTGCATGACAGTTTCAATGGAGACCCAGTGGAGAGATAGGTGAAAGGGAAAGATGGACTATCTGTTGTGACTATAGTGATGCATTGATTACATCACACAAACATTGGAGTTTCCAATGAGGATTGCGTTGTCAAGGCAAGGGTAATTTGAATTCATTCAGAGCTATTCTTCAGCAGGGATTGCGCAGTGGAGGCAGGCTAGCAGGAGGGAAGAGATTGGTGCATGGATTTGCAAGATTGTTCCTGATTAGTGTATGACGATTGTACTGTACTGAGAGCTTGATAAGATTTGTATGATGATTTTCATATGATTCCATGATAAATAATATATATTTGCATTTTCCAGCTTCAGGCTTTCCCAGTTAAAAACAACTGTGTTATGTGTGATTATTTTTATTTATGCTTTACATGTGTGTGTCATTAATTTTCCGCAAAAGATTAACAAGTGGAATGATTCAGTATCTTGCATAAATTTAAATAGTGTGAGATCAAGTGGATCTAGGACATATGCATGCTTAGTGCATATAATTTCTACATGGTATTAGAGCATTTTTTATTGAATATTGCAATTGTAAAGTGAGTTTGTGCTAGTGGACAATTCGAATTTTCTATAGAGATCTTGGTGCAGAAGTTGAGTATTCATTGAAATGTATTTCAATGCATTGTGATTGGAGTATGCCCTTGATGGGAGCTTGAATTACATAGCCTGGAAGGACAGGATGGAGGCAGTTTTGGAGGATAATGGACTGAAGGAGTTCATCGATAGCGATGTTCCTAAGCCGGGATCTAGCGATGCTGCATTACTTGACGCATGGCAAAAGAAGACAGCAAAGACGAGAAGGATTTTGATGGAAAGTGTGAAGGACCATATTATGTCCATCCTTCATGGGAAATCCACTCCATTCTTAATGTGGAAGGCTTTGACAGATTTGTTCCAAAGAAGAAGTGACCAGAGAAAGTTAGCGCTTAAGGACAAGCTCAGAAAAATAAAAGTGGAGAAAGGCGACAGTATTCCAAAATACCTCACAAAGTTTGTCCACTGCAAGGATGAATTGGGAAGTTTGGGGGTTACTATTGATGAAGAATACTTGGTGAGCTTGGCTCTCCTTGGGCTTCCGAAGAGTCGGCATAGCTATGAAGACTCTGTCAATGGATGAGAGAAACTGTCGGGATGGGAGCGACTTTGGTCAGATCTTGTGCAGGAGGAGATAAGGTGGGGTACCAGGGATGGATATTCATCGAAGAATGAAGATGAAGATAATTTCACTTTTGCTTCCAAAGCAAGGAAATGGAAGGAGAAGAAACATCCTTCAAAATCCAATGCTAAAGGCAAGAAGCAGGCTTTGTCCAAAGTGAAGTGTTTTCATTGTCATGAACATGGAAATTTCGCCACTAACTGTCCACAGAAGAAGAAGAACAAGAAGGTTGTTGGATCTACAGCTGGAGAGGACTTAGCCTCACAATTTGAACTTGATTTCTCCTTGATCGCATGCTTGGTTTCAATCTGTATGGGATCAGTGTGGTATCTTGATAGTGGTGCGTCTTTCCATATGATGGGAGACAAAGAGTTGTTTAGTGACTTGGAGGAGAAGGACCTCCAGATACATATAGAGATGGGAAACGATGGTCAGTACAATGCGACTAGAATTGGGACCCTTACCTTTGAGAGGGAGTTTGGTAATCCATTCTTGTTGAATAATGTTATGCATGTTCCAGGTCTGAAGAAGAACTTGGTCTCAGTCGCAATGCTGGAAGACAAGGGTTATGATGTTGTTTTAAGTGAGGGAAAAGCCTTCCTTTGACATAAAAAAATGGGTCAAACCAAGAATATAGGGGTTCAAATTAAGAATCTCTACAAGCTGGAGGTAGATGGTTGTGTTGTAATGGTGGGCAAAGAAGAAGAAGTGGTGAGCCAGGATGAGGGCGAACTATGGCACAAGAGATTAGGCCATCTTCACCATGGCGCTTTGAAGATTTGCAGCAGATTTATACTGGACTTCCCAAGGGTACTCTTGCGTATTCATATCAGTGCAAGGGATGTAATATGGGTAATTTTTTGAAGATCACCTTTCATGAGAAGGAGAACCGTGCTTCGATGATCCTGGAGAGAATTCACACAAACGTGTGTGGACCTTTCTCAGTTGCTTCAACAGCAAAACACAAGTATTATGTTATATTTTTAATGACTATTCTCATAGATGCTGGATCTTATTCATGCAGAAGAAGAGTGAAACGTTCTCAAATTTCTGTGAGTTCAAGGCATTGGTGGAGAAGGAGTCGGGGAAGCAAGTGAAAGCTCTACGGAGCGATAATGGTGGTGAATACATCTCAGGTGAATTCAAAGACTTCTGTATCAAAGAAGGAATTCGAAGAGAACTCATAGCGCCTCATAACCCACAACAGAATGGGGTCACGGAGAGAAAGAACAGAATGATCGCGGGTATTGCAGGAGAAATGTTGCATGACCAGGCCTACCAATGCACTTGTGGGCAGAAGCATGCAACACTGCGATTTATGTGAAAAACCATTGTCCTCATAGAGTACTTGGCATGAGTACACCCGAAGAAGATTTTACTAGTAAGAAGCCTGATATTTCTCATTTGAGGATTTTTGGCTCACCTGTTTACATTCATGTGACAAAGAACGCCAGGAAGATGTTGGAGCCGACTACAGAAGTTGGGATATTTTTGGGGTACAAAGAAACACCCCATAACTATCATGTGTATTTTCCAGACAGTCGGATGACTGTTGTGCGACGGGATACAAAAGTCAATGAGGTGAAAGCCATGAAGTTTTCACTTGAGAGGGAGCTACACTTGCATGCGGAGGAGGAACTTCTTGTTCCCAAATATGAGCCTCTGGTTGTGGATCAGCCACAGGAGGAGATTCATGGATTGGAGGAGTCCACTCATGCAGAACCAAACATCAGACAAGGCAGAAAACGAACCACAGAAGCTAAGAGACTTAAGCTTGATGCGAAATAGAATGTAGGAGTCCCTACATCACAGCGCAGACAAAGACAGTCACCTGACCGATTTACTGGATACATGGCTCTTATGAGCAAGGGTATTGTGACAGAGCCATATTATTTTGAATAATTAGTGCAGGAGCCCACATGGGTAGATGCCATGGTGGAGGAGTATTACTCCATTGTCAGAAACAGTGCTTGGGAGATTGTTCCAAGGCCGATGGGAAAATCAGTTGTAGGATCAAGATGGATCTACAAGGTAAAGAAAGTTGCTGATGGGAGCGTCAAGAAGTATAAGGCAAGATTTGTTGCCTGGGGCTTCTCAAAGATTGAGGGGATTGACTATGAAGAAACCTTTGCACCTGTCGCATGGTATTCTTCCATACGGACCATCCTTTCTCTCTCAGTGCAGATGGGTTGGCACATTCATCAGATGGATGTGAAGATTGAATTCCTTAATGGGATCATTAAGGAAGAAGTGTACATTGAGAAACCTGAAGGATTTGAGATCTTCAGCAGCGAGTCGCATGTGTGCAGGCTCAAAAGAGCATTGTATGGGCTGAACAAGCACCACGTGCTTGGTACACTTAGATCGACAGCTATTTCACTGGACTTGGCTTCACCAAGAGTGAGGTGGATGCAAACCTGTACCAGATTGTGGTGGAGGGTAAGATTTTTATCATTGTACTTTATGTTGATGATTTAATACTAACAGGTGATGAGTAGTTGATACACTCATGCAAGGCAGATCTTGTAAAGGAGTTTGAGATGAAGGATTGGGCCTCCTTCATTATTTCCTTGGATTGGAAATATGGCAGTGGGAAGGTGAACTGTTTGTGTCTCAAGGCAAGTATCCCCAGGAGATACTAGAGAAGTTTCACATGCAAGGCTGCAAGCCTATCGACACTCCTCTTCCAGGAAATTGGAAGAAAGAGGATGCTACATCGGCAGAGGTAGTGGATGCCACTGTTTATCGACAGTTGGTGGGTTCACTCATGTATTTGGTCAATACAAGACCAGACATATGCTATGCGTTGAACCAGCTTTCACGAGCTATGGTTAATCCTACGAAGCTCTTTTGGAAGGCAGGCAAGCATGTCCTGAGATATCTCAGGGGCACATCTGAGTATGGTTTATGGTACAGAAAAATGGATGAGGTGAGGTTGCATGGCTTCACGGATGCAGATTGGGCAGGACGCCCAATAGACAAAAAGAGCACATCAGGAGGGATTTTCAGTATCGGATATATGACAGTTTCTTGGTACAGAAGGAAACGAAGATCAGTGGCACTCAGTTCAGCGGAAGTGGAATACATGGCAGCAAGTCAAGCTGCATGTGAGGCTATCTGGATGAGGAAGATCCTGGTTGGTTTGTTCGGTTCACATTTAGATCCCACAGTGATACATTGTGATAATCAGAGTTGTATTAAACTCTCTATTAATCCTGTGTTTCATGATAGATCTAAACATATTGATATCTGGTATCATCATATTAGAGATTTTGTGCAACGGAAGATCATGTTGCTTCAGTACATTCCTATGGAGGATCAGGATGCATATATTCTGACAAAGGCGCTCACCAGGAGAAAATTCGAATACCATAGAGGCAAGATCGGGGTGAAGGATAATCTCTATCTTGTTGAGAGGGAGTGTTTAGATTCAACAAGATGATGAGCTTAGTGAAAAGAGTTGCCTTCACTAAGTGGGCCCGCAAGCTATTTTTTGCACAAGTCTATTTTTAGACTATGTCTATTTTTAGACGTGATGATCATATTTCAGAAGTTGCAGGATGCTGTTTTTGGATGGTTGATCAAGTTGGAAAAATAGATGAAATTCTATTTTTAGAATATTGGGCGAAGTCTATTTATAGATCATTGATTTAAAAATAGATGCATGTCGATTATTATTAGCTCTTAATAATAATCAGACACTAAACATCAACTTATTCTCTTGGAGCACTTTGTTTCAGTGCACGGATGGCACATCGGTGGGCCGAGGGGTACGCAATTCCCGAAATTTTCAGACTTTTCTTTGGAGGACCGATTTAGAACTCCGAATACGAGTGCTGGCAGGTTGGAAGAAGTAGTTATGGAGTTGTATTCAGTTTAACTCAGTTAGACTCAGTTGAGCTAGTTGTATCTAGTCTAACTGATTGACACACTAGTGAGAGTGGAGTGAATTAATTAGTTAATTAATTCACAAATAATAACTCATTAATAAACTGAAAAATATATTAGTTAACTACGGTGCATGGTATTTTTAGTGGAGACCCAGTGGAGAGATAGGTGAAAGGGCAAGATGGACTATCTGTTGTGACTACAGTGATGCACTGATTGCATCACACACACATTGGAGTTGCCAATGAGGATTGCATTGTCAAGGCAAGGGTAATTCGAATTCAGTCAGAGCTATTCTTCAGTAGGGATTGCGCAGTGGAGGCAGGCTAGCAGGAGGGCAGAGATTGGTGCATGGATTCGCAAGATTGTTCCTAATTAGTGTATGACAATTGTACTGTACTGAGAGCTTCATAAGCTTTGAATGAGGATTGTCATATGATTCCATGATACATAATATATAGTTGGGGTTTTCAGCTTCATTCTTTCCCGGTTAAAAACAACTGTGTTATGTGCGATTTTTTTTTGTATGCTTTACATGTGTGTGCAATTAATTTTCCGCAAAATATTAACAAGTGGAATGATTCAGTATCTTGCATAAAGTTAAATAGTGTGAGATCAGGTAGATCTAAGACATATGCATTCTTATTGCATATAATTTCTACAACACATGGCATCAATTCAAGCTTCATGTGAGGCTATCTAGATGAGAAAGATCTTGGTTGGTTTGTTTGGTTCTCAGATGGATCCGGCATTGATTCATTGTGATAATCAAAGTTGCATTAAATTCTCATTTAATCCTGTGTTTCATGATAGGTCCAAGCATATAGATATTTGGTACCATCATCTTAGAGATTTTTTTCAGAGGAGGATCACGTTGCTTCAGTACATTCCCACGGAAGATCAGGATGCAGATATTTCGACGAAGGCGCTCACCAGGAGAAAATTAAAATACCATAAAGATAGGATCGGGGTGAAGGATAATCCCTTTCTTGTTTAGAGGGAGTGTTGATATTCAACAAGAAGATGCAACACCCACGCCTAGTTCATTATGCACCTAGTTGCATTCAACACTTAGTTTCATTAAGCACCTAGACTAGGGAGGGTGGGGCCCACAGTGCTATTTTTGGATGCATGTCTATTTTTATTATCCCTTAATTTAGATGGACATTAAACTGTAATATATTCTCAATGTGGACTTGAATGAGTTAACTGAAAGTGATAAATTCAGTTAGCTAGTGGATTTCGAGTTAGAGGTTGGTTGGTGGGACATGCAAAGTAATTCTAGTTGTAACAGAGTTCGAAGTGCAGTGGTGCATGAGTTGGTGCAACTTTTAAAAAGTGTAACTCAGTTAAGTGAGTTAAACTTAGTTGTGTTAGTTGTAACTGAAGATACACTAGTGATAGATCAAGTGAATTAAATAATAATTAATTCAAAATCAGTGATCTCACATGCAACTGAGGATTTACTATTATTAGTTGCATGCATGTCAGATCTAGTGGAGACCTAGTTGAGTTCTAGGTGAAAGGGAGGTTGACTATTAGTTGTAAGATTATCTGCTTGCACACATGTAGGCAAACACGCATTGGAGTGCCAATGATACTTGCATATTCAAGGCAAACAAGAATTCCTATATTTTAGGGATCTTTACCATCAGGGATTACGCAAGGAAGACAGGTTGTTTGGAGGCTGAGAATTGGCTGTGTTGGTGAGTTTTGCATATGACAATGTGAGACAATTAGCTGATGTATTGGAGGGCTCTTGTGAGAAGAGTTTTTTATGTAATTGTTTCATGATCCATGGTTAATATACAATAGAAGATAGTGGGATTTTTAGCTGTAATCTTTCCTCAGGAAATTATCTATGTTGTGTGTGATTGATATTTCTTCATGTTCATGTGATTAGCGATTGTGTTTTTAATTCCGAAAAATATTTGTAGAAGCGATTCACTATTTAACTTTAGTACATTGTTAGATTGGGTGAATCCAAGATATACATGCTTCTTGTATAATTTCTACATCATCTACCATGAAAATAAATGGGAGAAACAACATTCATAGAGACAAAAGTGATAGAAAAAGCAACAAAAAGTGACGCATGAGAAACTTACCAGAAAAGTGTTTCAAAAAAATTCCAAAGCTCCTTGATTTCATGAAGAAGTCTAGAGCTCTAAATTCAAGTGTGAAAATGAGCTCTACAAGCATATATTATATAAATATAGCATTTAATGGGTTAGGTTAGGGTTTATGATGTGCATGCCTACAATTAAGGAGGAAGCGACACTTGTCCTTAGATAAAAAATATAAACTTTGTCCCACTTTTCCAAAGATTATTTTTCACTCCCTATTTTCTAGGGATGCACACTTTCTTACTCCGGGAACTACGCAGTATCATTGGCAGAAGGAAGTGTGCAATTCCTAGTGAAAAGGGATTGTAGAATCCACTTACTAAGTGAATTTCATAGTCTAGACTCTCAGTGAGTGATTGTGAAGCTCACATTCTTGTTGACTTCCAGTTTGTCAGGGCTGCATAGTTATGATCTTCAAGAGATTGGATAATTTAAATCGTCAAGGGATTGCATATTCTCCAGTGGCAGGGGATTGCGCGATTCCTAGAGGGAAGGCCAACATTTGGTGCAAGATTAAGGCATAAGTAATCTTGTGTTTAGAAGTTGTTTAGTTTTCATCAACAAGACTTAGTCATCACAAGCACTATATGCAAATACAAGTGATATCGATAGTAAACAACAAGAGGAACACTTGACGACCATGAAAGATAAGTACTTATGAACATAAGGTAGGCTCCAAAATCAAAGCATAGGAGAAATTTTGGAGGGGTGTTGTAGCAGCTATGATAGGGGCCTAAGACATTATTAAAATGAATCTAAAGTCAAAAGTGCACATGTTTTTATCCTAATTACTTAAAGTGGGTTCCTTGAGTACTATTTGTAAAAAAATGCACATGCATATAAAAGTGGGAGCTTTAGTATTATTCCATCATTTCATTCCAATCATTCTGACCAATTCTAGTTGTCACACCTTTCGAACAGGAGAAGGGTACGACCTTGTGATATTGTTACCCTATTGGTCTATGTGAATTGGGGTGTGCACTTCTCGTTTTTTTTCCTTGGTATAGGTTTTAACCCTGTATAGATAATACATGCAAACATATTCTTAAAGATACCATAAAATATACAATATGAATCACATAAAATATACACAAATATTTTTCTCCTCGAACCTAAATCAAGAAAATTAGATTGATTTTTCATTATGATCCTTTACAATTTTACAATACATTATGTACATTCCATAGAATTTATAAACTCCCAATCCATTTACCCTAGATTAGAATATTATCATAGTTCCATTGATTAGTGTTGAAAATGGCACCAAGAAAGGATTCTAATTTAATTTTCCCTTGAATTAAATTAGAATAAAATTGTAATTCCGCATCACATGAAAACTTGTACGAGTTAACTAAGTTAGGATGAGTTAGTTGGTTCAGTTAATTCGATTTGAGGATCAAAGTAGAGGCATGTAGATTTTATCCTACACTGTAGGAGCCTTGGTTGATTTTATTTTGAGTTGTAATTAATTAACTTAAATTATCTTAGATAAATTCAATTAAACTAGCTCTAACTGATGGAGGAAATAGTATGAGGTTAAACAGTAGGGTGTTGCTTCATGCGTTCAACCATTTAATTGATAATTCACTCATAAATAACTCATGCCCATCAGTTCTAAGAAATACCTAGTTGAGATTGGAATTCAAGGGAAATGTATTATCAATTATATAATTATCTTAATTTACAGTTGGTGCATGCGGTCAGAGGAAGGCCCCTAATGGATTGTGAAATATGGATTGGGAATTTCCCTAATTAATAGGACCTAGTTACCCAAGGAAAATTCGCAAGGAAATAGGGACTTGGGATAGCCAAAAATTGGTTAAGTATTGAACCAAGCTGGTCTAGGACTCATTGAGACAGATAGAGATAGTTTAGAGGTTTCTCAGCTTGGAGAAAAGAATTCTAATATTCTCATATTCTTTGACTTATGCAATATACGGATAGCGGGGTTTTTAGATAAGGATTTCCCCAGGAAAATATTTGTGTTGTGCGATTGAAATTCTTTCTCTTTCATGTTTTTTAATTTCAAGATCTAAATTGGTTTTTGCAATTGATAGAGTAGATTCAATTATAATGTTTTAGTATATTACAATTACCATTTTAATGAGTAGATTCAAGTATAATGTTTTAGCATATTACAATTACCAGTTTAATGAGTAGATTCAAGTATAATGTTTTAGAATATTACAACTACCAGTTTAATATACATGGATTTTCTACAGTTATATCTACAAAACCATGGGAAAAACCACCATGCACCTGGAAACCATTATCAGTGAAATATGCTTGTCATTAACTGCCAAAAATATATGGAAAAACCCACTTGTCGTAAATTTCACATGAGGTTAGTCACGCAAATAATATAACACATACCCAACACTTGGGTTAAGTTGGAGCCCTAGAGGGGGAAGTGTAGTGGACTAGAGGGTACCTGAGGACCCTTGAGATTTTTTGGAGCCCTAGAGGGGGAAGTGTAGTGGACTAGAGGGTACCTAAGGATTCTTGAGAGTTGTTGGAGCCTTGGAAGGGTAGTGAAATAGCATAAATAGATTATAGAGGTAGAGATAGGGGTGCACTACATTGACTTAGGTTAGTTGATGGGGAAGGATGAACTGTAGGTTGTAGTGTTGCTGGAATTTAGTCCCTTGTGCTATTACCTTGTTGGAGGTTAGTGGCTTTAGGAAGTATTTTTACCCCAATGGAGTCATATCCCAGCTCAGGGGTGACCCATTACTGAGAGAGTATGAGAAATGTAGTCTATGGCCAAGTGGAATGTATGAGATGTGTAGCTAGTTGGTTCTTAATTTAAAATATATAATTGTTCTTCTTATGTTTTTATGTTTTCTGTTGTGTTTATTTCATATATTTATACTTGTGGTACATGGTTAATGAATTTATATATGTTTACCATTCTTTTATGGTGTTGTGCATGTGTGTAGTGCATATTAGTATGCATTAGACATGTACAATTGAGAATATAATCAATATTGTGGTTATTATTGGAACCTCTTGGTCATTTCCATTTATGGTATCAAAAGCATATGAATCGTGTTTAAGGAAATACTTCAAAGATTGGGGTTATAGAGATAGTAATATTCCCTAGTGGATAGCTAGAAGTGTGAAAAGATTCATCCTCCCCGTGAAACACACAACTTGTCTGTCTTGTAAAAATAACCCCTCTTATATATGTTATCCATTTTCTTTCAAATCATCAACTAGTTTTTCTTCAATTATTGAAACATCTCAAAATTCAACACATGCATGGTAAACAAGCAAGTAAACACACAAGGAGAAAGATAAGCGTGAGTTATTTTATTATTCACCATAGATGTACATTTATATTACATCGGTGCCACCATTGGATTCCCATTCCAAGTGGTCTCTTGGACTCCATTTGTCCATTCGCCTTCCACACCTACCCGTTGAGGATTAGGTGTCCAACATTCCCCCCCTTAATCCGAAGGGGTATGTGTGAGTCCAAGAAGAGAGTTGTAATAAAAATATGCAAATTATGCATGACAACACTTAGGTTGAATCAGCTCTCTAAAATGTTGGCATAAAGAGGTGGTTTAAGGATGACCACCAACACTCGAATGCTTAGTGCAGTTCCCGGAACTCTTCCAAATCTGGCAAGAAGCTGAGGGCTTCTGCTGGAGGAAGTGTCCCTCATATTTTGAAGAGGGAAACCTTCAACCTAGAAGAATGGAGGTCTACAACCTGCGATGGTTTAAGGATGATCACCAGCTCTGGAATGCTTAATGCATTTCTTGGAACTCTTCCAAAACTGGCAAGAAGTTGAAGTCTTCTGCTAGAGGAAGTACTCTGAATTCTTTGAAGAGGAAGAATATCAAACTCACATAGATGGTTTAAGGTTGTCCACCAACCAAAGGAATGCGCATGGGCATCAGTGTCTCTGGTTACAACTCTGAATCTGGAATGACAGATTGTGGCTCAGGCTCGCTTGAACTATTGTGTCTCTGGCTACAACTATAAATATGGAATGAGAGATTGTGGCTCACACTCACTTGAAGTGTTGTGTCTCTGGCTACAACTCTGAATCTAGAATGACAGGTTGTGGCTCAGGCTCGCTTCATGTGGCTTCGAAGCTTGTAGATGACCACCATTTTCCCCCCTGTCAGGTACAAGGTGAGATGATGGAAAAAAATCAACTGCAATATTGTTCAATATTCGAGAAAAATTTCTGACATGCGACTTAAACATATTCTTGGTTGTTGATGCTGATTGCCAAGAAGCGATCCATCCAAGATGAATCTTTGTTCTTGGAAGAGGCTTGTTTTTTAAGCATCTGTGTGAAGAATGGGTGTGCCTACCACAATGCTTGCATGGGTGAAGATCAAAAAAATGATCTTTCATCTAGCCAACTCGATCACAGTGTTATCATTTTCCAATTTTTGTTGCTGCTTTGGAGGAGGAGTGGGATCTGGAACAACTGGAGGTGAACTGTCATGAAGAAATCCGGCGCTCTAAAATTGAATGGGCTTGAAGTAGTCTGGAATATGAAGGGACAACTCCTTGTCATATCTAAGACCAGTTTTTTTCTTGTTATGGACAAGTTCTTCCTAAGGTCTGATGATGGGCTTGGGAGGCACAGGATGGATGTTTGCTTTTGCATGCAAATCTGCTCTTATATTGGGCATTGAATTTGAATCAACCACAGCATTATTGGATTGCTGCTTATGGGAGTCTCTTTCAATGTTCTGAAAAAAAACAGGTTCAGAATGATGACTCCGCTGTTGTAATTCTTCTTGCTAAAGCTGAGACTCCAACTACAAAAATTCAATCTTTTCTTGTGCATTTTGCAGAGAGACCTTAATATTAGACAAAGTGTCCCTACTGATTTTAACTGTGTCTCCACCAATAGATAAGATTAGAGTTCTTAATAACTCTAACAATCCATGAATTTTCTCCATTATTCAAAAAATTAAAGTCAACAAATGACCAAAAATGTACTTGTAGAAACTATGATGATTTTTAGAAAATAAATTTGCCAAACTTTTGAACTTGAAGGGTCCAAAAAAAATGGAAACTTCGCTTTCACTTTTCCTTGCCTTACCGCAACTAATTTCAATGATACCTTGGAGTAGCGTTGGGAAGTCAATTCTACTCCCACTTCATTTGCGCTCATTTTGCACCCACTAAGTTACCTCTCCAGCCTATTATTACACTGCATACACCAGACTCCACTCCACACATCTGCCGTGGTCCCATGGTCATTACTCCATACAGTGCTCCTCCACGTTGTGATGTTAATACAATGCACTCCTTACCACCAGTCCACCTATCGCTCTGCATGGGTCATACGACCTCACCCCGGTCTCCCCCTCAACTCCACTACATGATGTTGTGTACAGGAAGCTGTGAAGACAAAATGCGAAGGGGGAGGGAGTGCGAGCCTGCAAGAGGTCCGACGACCAAGGAGGGAGGCTGCACGTTGAGTTGAGGACTAAGGGATAGGACCACTAGTACAAGAGTAATAGCAGAGTGTGATGGCCGACAGGTAAGTGGAGGAGGCCATGGGGGAGGTGGAGTCGTTAAAGGGAATGTTGGTGTCAAAGGGCCGACAAACTGTGGGTCTGGAGCCGAGGTATCGTGGGAGAGAAACCGAGGGTGTGAGGGCACCGACGGAGGATACTGCATGTGGAGAGGAGTCGATATTATGAATCGGGGGAGGTGGTATGACCAATGGCAGAGGTTCGTCAAATAGCAGACATAGATTATCACAGAGACAATTCTAGGAGAAGAACAGTGGAGGTAGAGTCACTGTGGAGAACAGACCATGCTTTATTTAGAAATCAAGAGATATCATTACACTTCCCAAAAGCAAGATGATAAGCATGAATCCAATCTCCTTTGACGCTTGGTATCCACTTATTTGGAGGTTAAAAACTCAAAATTTAAGTCGGCAATCGAGATGGCCTCAATTCATTGAATTTATTTTGCAAATCTGGTCCACCACAGTATGCACCACCACTGTATTATCTTTCATTTTACAAGGAATCTAGTCTAACAGTCCGCGCTCTTGGTAGATGCAGCTTCTTCCATCGCACAACTCGCTTAGGTGTCTTTATATGAAGTGGGAAATCCGGATTTTGGAGGCACAAGATAGAGGTGGCGTATAACAGCACTGAAGAGGATCCGTGGTGGGAGAAGAGCCACAGTGGGAGAGGAATCGATTCAGGGGTGAGAACGCTATGCGCTATAGACAAAAAGGGATGGCAGGACTGGAATCTCCTCAGCACTCTCAATGGTGTATAAGGCAGAAACGTTACTGATTGAGGAAGTTTAAATGAAAATAACCAATCTTTCTTATTATGGTAACTGCACCCCATAGCAAAAACCGACCAAATTTCATAAGCACAAGGGCTGACAAGAAAAAATTATAGGAGTTATTAAATGTCACTCATGAGCAGAAAACCATAGTGGATGGCAAAACTGAAATTTGTAGAGAGGCCATTAGACTTGAGCAGGGCCAAATTTCGCCTGCTCTAATATCATGTTAAACACACTCATGGTAAACAAGCAACTAAACACATAAGGAGAAATATAAGCATGAGTTATTTTATTATTCACCATATATGTACATTTATATTACATTGGTGTGACCATTGGATTCCCATTCCAAGTGGTCTCTTGGACTCCATTTGTCCATTCGCCTTCCACACCTACCTGTTGAGGATTAGGTGTCTAACAATATGCATTAGACATGTACAATAGAGAATATAATCAATATCGTGGTTATTATTGGAACCTCTTGGTCATTTCCATTTATGGTATCAAAAGCATATGAATCGAGTTTAAGGAAATACTTCAAAGATTAGGGTTGTAGAGATAGTAATATGCCCTAGTGGATGGCTAGAAGTGTGACAAGATTCATCCTCCACGTGAAATACACAACTTGCTTGTCTTGTAAAAATAACCCCTCGTATATATGTTATCCATTTTCTTTCGAATCATCAACTAGTTTTTCTTCAATTATTGAAACATCTCAAAAATCAATATATTTCAAATATTATTTCTCAGGAACTTCATGAGTGAAGGGCTCAAATTGTGATACTATCCCCAACTTTAACTTTTAAAATTAATAACTTAAACAACATATCTACAAATTTGTTGGTGATGCCTAAATGAAAAAAGTAAAATTACCATAAAAATCTCATTCACAAAATTCCTTCCTTATTATAACCATAGGCAAACTCTACAATACGAAATTGATGAGAAATAAATAAGAATCACATTCTTAAATTGATGAGTGATAAATGAGAATCATATTCTTCTTCACCTAT
This sequence comes from Pinus albicaulis, assembly GCA_034641835.2. Lineage (NCBI taxonomy): Eukaryota > Viridiplantae > Streptophyta > Pinopsida > Pinales > Pinaceae > Pinus > Pinus albicaulis. The sequence continues at coordinate 622,246,494 of CM076571.1, forward strand.
TAAGAAATGCTTCTACTTCTTCAATTAACAAGACATGTAATTATTTATCATAAATGTCACACTTCAACATCTCGGCACACTTCAACATATCTTAAAGAAACTTGGAAACAAAAAGCATTCCCTAACTTCAACATCTCTTAAAGAAACTTGTGAAAATAAGCAAAATTCATTCCCTAACTTATTATGGCTAAGTATTTATTATAAATGAGATAATTTCACATTACTTCATAACTAGGGGTAGGAAACAAAATTTGTAACACACTCTCATAAGTTTTGATAATGATATTCTAAGATCATAATCTCATAAGTTTTGATAATGATATGCTAAAATCATAACCTATAATGAGTGAAATTCCTAAAACCCCCCACTTGTCTTTTCTTATTATGTTGCTTCATTAAAAATACTGGTAAGGAAGCATCTTGAACACATGAAATGGGTGGCTCGACTCTACTTTCCCTGGAGTAAAGAATCTGAGAAGGCCACCTCTTAACGTTCTTTTGATGAAAGAGCAACCATACCGTACCTCTGATGGACAATTTTTCCCCAAATCCCATTTATTCCAAGAGGGAGAACGCACCTAGATTCAATTCATTTGCAATTAAATTAAACGAAAATTAAACATATTAAAAGTACGAAATGATTTATTTATTTTTTTGGGATATAGTTTTAAGAAAAGTCAAATGATTGACTTTTTTATCATTAAATTTTGGGATATTCTCTTTGTAATGTAATAGATATAAGGATGCTTTAATTAAACTCATGCACACTCTTTAAACATGGCTAACTATGTGTTGTGGCCAGCAACAACCCCCCTTCTTATTTAATATTAGTAATAATACTAAATAAGTGGGGACCCTTAGCCAAAAAATCCAAAAAATTTATTAGTATTTATTTCCTTTCTCAAATAAAACTTACTATCATAAATTAGGGAAATTCCTTTGAAAATCTTTAAAATAAACCCAAGTTTATGATAGATCAAAACATAATATTTCTTTGAAGAAAAATACCGCATCCATCGCAAAAAGTGGATATCCTTTGTAAAAGCAGAAACTTTTAAAACTGCGATTCCGCGATATTGCGATAGCGCGATCCCAAAGAACTATACATTAAAGTACTGATCGTAAACCGCATATCGCAGAAAAGTTGTTTAATAAGTTATATTTTGTGAAATTGCGATTTCACGATTTTGCGATATTGCGATTTCGCGATGATATTAGACTGCGATTTTTGGATGTTACGATTTGCGATGATTGCGATCCACGATATTGCGATTTTACGATATTGCACAGCAAATCGCAGATCGCATTATTGCAGATTCTTCTAGTGCGTTGTCCAAAGTAAATCTTTTCATAAATAAATATCCATTATGCGCTTTGATGTCAAAATTAATGAATGGATTGTTAATCATTGATGGAAAGGATTTTGTTTTGATTGAAAGGTTGTTTCATGTTTAAAATAATATTTTTATCCGCCTTCAGCATTTAAAACTATCCCGTCACCTTTCTCATATCATTACTGTCACTTAATTCGTAACACCGCAGGCGCGAAAGAGCAAAAGGATATACAAAGCCTTCACAGAGTATTATGGGTAAGAAAGAGAAAGTTCCGAGTGCTGAAAACAAAGAAATGGCTTCCTTATACGCAGACACTTCTTGCAACAAGGACGCTGGTATCACCACTTGGGAAGGGATGCATAATTTTCTCGAAGAAGAAAATCCCAGGGTAATGGAAGTCGCAGCTACTGCAGGATCAAGTAATTCCTCTGAAGCATCTCTTACATAATTGGCTTGTTCATTTCTACACAGAATAGCAGCAAGACCAAGAATTATTCGGTATACAGATATGGTAAAATGGGTGTTGGATAACACCGATATTTCAGACAGGAAAGTTAGAACTCCAGGACAAGAACTTATCGGGTCATTCACTACAGAATATTTGAGGCTTATGTATCACTTACCGGAACATCAAGTGACTTACAACAAACAGTTTATGGAGAAATTCGCCAGAGAAAATGCAAATTTGGCGGAATGCACCAAGGAATGGACCAAAAGAGAGGAACCATTGAAGAAAAACAAACACGGTATGTACAGTACTGGTTCGCTCACCTCTCCATATTGTTTTGTTGCTGCTATGTTATGCAGGATTTTTGGAAAGCCTGACATAAATATGATCTTACCTGAATGGCTCCCTTTGTTGAATGCTGTTGTTAACGCTACAATTGTAGACTGGGCCAAAATCTTGTCTGATAATTTAGCCACTGCTATTTTCAGTTGCCGGTCCAAACAGACTGTTTCTCAGAGGATTTATCCTCCTTTTTATCTATCTGCCTATGTTATGGATTCAATTTGTTTTGTTTCTAAATTCCCTTTGATGGGTTGGCAATGGAAAATTCATGATCCCTTGCCTATTCATGTCTATCACAAAAGAGTTGTGGGAATCAAAGTTTGTTCCTCATTTTTAAAAGATTTTCCATGGCATGATGCTGCCTCTGTACAAAACATTGTATAATAAGGATGCTCCAAGGTTATCCCCAGAAGCAGAAGTCGACATTCTCCCTGTCGCAAGATGGTTTGGAGAATATTTGTTTACTTATGTGAGGGTTTTTGGAAGTTCTGCTTCCCCCCATGTTTTACCCCTGTATGTTCCGGATAAACTTGTAGCTTGGGAAATTGCTTATCAAACCTGTGGTGAAGGAGGTTTGACAAAGGAATTAAAGGAGAAGAAGAAGGGCATTTGGCCACAATTTCCCGTAGCCTGTGGAACATTTTCATTGTTTGATGTTGGTCACGCATTCAAAGAGGTAAGCAATATTACATGCTTGCAACTGTTCAAGTTTTCGAGAAGGTTATTTGATCCAATTGATGTTGTTAAAAATTTCACCACTGCAATCAAAGTAAGAGTATTTTCTGGAGAAGAATATCCTTTTGATGATATGTTTCAAACACAATGTTCATTTAAAGAAGTTTTGAATTTAGCTCAAACACATTTATCCCCAGAATATTTTCAGGAATTTAAAGTTTACAGAGAGAGAAGACTAACTACTATCCCTTTGAAAAATTTACACTTGGAACTCGCAAGGGAACCAACTCCTAGTGTCAGTCTTAGTGGAAGCTCAAATAAAGAAAAGTCTAAGTCAAAGTCTGACAAAGAGACTTTTGAGCGTTCTAAAAATACTAACAATGATGAAAGCTCAGTGAAGGATACAACTCAATCAAAAGAGCTTTCACAACAACAGAATTTTACCACTCCACAGTTGAACCTTCCACCTCTCAATGTACAGCAACCGACAGTCACAATTGAATTGGACAAAGAATGGGAAACTTTTAATCAATTGCTTAATGTAGAAGGACAGAATATACAGACCCCTGTACAGACAACAAAATTTTTGAGCAAGGGAATAAGTGGCAGCATCACAGAAACTGAGCATATACCTATCACTCCCTCTTCTGAAATTGTACTCAATATAGAGGACATTCCCCCTCTAGATATATTCTACAGCCCGCAGTATAAAGCAGTAGTGAGGAAGTAGAGGAAAAAGAGAAAGTTGGAGATCTCAATCTCTACTGAGGCAGAACAATTAGATGTCTTGTGGAAGGATCCTACTATGGATCCAACTGATAATCTTGCCAAGTTCTCTCAGATTACAGGAGCTTATGCCTCTGCAACTATTGATAAAGCATCCGAGATAAAACTGTTATTAAATGAAAAAAAAGATCAGATACAAGTTCTGCAACAACAATTGCAACAAGCCCGTGCTAACAGTGAAGCGCAGATAAAACGTGAAGAGTTACAGCAAGAGCTTCAACAGATGCAAATTGGATATCAGAAAAGTTTGGCAGATAAAGATAAACAAATACAGATTATCCAAGAGGAGCACAAAGATGACCCTTAGCTTCCAGAGTTTATTTCAGAGTCTGTTTCTTTGAACAAACAACTACTGCAACATCAAGACATATTATGCCAGAAAATCTCGCAATACAACTCTTTTTGTCAAGAAAGTGAAAAAATCACTAATCATGTTGTAGAATTACGACATGATTATGATTTAACCAATGAGAGAGTTACTAATTATTTGACATGGAAAATGAAAGAGGAAGGAAGAAGAGCAGGAGCACCGATCATCAATGATAGTCATAAAGAAATGCTCTTCAACAATTGGGATGTACAGATCAGAAAGGCAGAAAAAGCAGCAGAGGAAGCAGCTACAGCAGCAGGAAATATTACTGATTGTGTAAATGAAAATTTGCACAAAGTTAATTTGATTTCAGAAATTATTCCGGGACACCTTGCGCAAGCACAGCAATTGCAAACAGAATGGAGGCAAAAGGCTGATGAAAAGGCAAAGTCAATTCAAGAACTGACAAGATTAAACTGGGATTCTTACTAGACATATCTAGTGAAACCACACAGTCAATGCAGTGCGCTTAATTGCATCATTAATTCTGCTGAGAAGATTGCTCCTACACTTGCCGATTTTGTCTTTTTGGGGCAGTTGAAATCTGAAGTCGGCCAACCACCTCTTCTCAAAACAATGTTGGATGCTTGCAAGATCAAAGATCAAATTCACAAGTAGATAGTTCATAGTCTTTATTTTTTTTAGATTTAGTTTTAGTTTTACTGTATTTTTGCCTAGAAAAAGGACGGTCATTTAAACCGAATCCTAAATTTTTGTAATAAACTATTTTAGATTTTAGTTATTAGTATTTAAACCCTTCTCATGCATTTAGAGAAAGGTCTTGAAATTTGTCAAAAACTTATCCTCATAACATGCACTTCTGCACCCTCAAAGGAGGTTTTTATAAATGAATGGAACGAGATTTATTGATATCTGTGTCTAATATATGTTACTGATGTTGCATTTTTGTACTCTTGATAGATGTTGGATTAAGAAAGAGATAAATCATTATTGCTTCTAGCTCATGAGTAGAACCAGTTATAAATGGTATTTTTATCTCTTAACTGTTTCTGTTTCTATGTTAAAAGTAATATTTATGTTTAGTTGTTTATATGTTAATGTTTGAATACTTGAGTTATCATTTGGCATTTTTGTACGGTGATAATTATTTATTTGTGCTTGATATATGAATAGCTTAATATGCGATATGTTTTCCACAACTGTTTCATCTAACTTTTTATGTGAAATAGTTTATCTTTATTGAATTCTTTTCTCATAATAATTGAATGATCTTTATTATCAATTGTTATCTAAAATCCTTTTAGATCGCATATATTGAAATATTACATCCCGGGTTAGTTTAGAGTTAGATATTTCTTAAAATACAGTTTGCATATGAATAGATTAGAAATAGATTAAAAGCATTTTACTTAGGAATTTTAGAAAAGAAATATCAAATCTCAACACACACACACACATTGGGAAACTGGTCCCATTATCCCCAGTTGGACCCACTACACCAAACGGAAAAGGAGCTGCTAACCAAGGTCCAGACCTGGTGGGTATCCCCCTTGTTGTAGACCCAATTTTCGGGGCTTCAACATATTTGGCGCTAGAAGGAGGGCCTCTGACTATGAATGGCAAGTGAATCTAAATCTAAATACCATTCTGAGAGTAAATCACCCTCACTATCTTCCCCGACTTCTCCATCATACTCAAAAATTTTAAATCTAGAACCAGAAGTCGAAAGAAGAAGAGACACTGCCACAAACCCTGACTTTTTAGAAGAATCTGCTATTGAACCTCCTGAAATCGAATCTTTGATTCATAAACTTCAGCGATTTTCAATATCACCTCAAAGGTCTGATAAATCTCAAGGCAGTGTGACTTCGCAATATAATCCTGCTCATCCTCTCACTAGATTACAGAGTGAAAACCTTGGCATTCAGCCAACTGAGTTACCTCTACCTACAAGAAAAAGAGCTAGGAAATCACCCTAAGGGTTTGATATTGAGACTCTTTCATCTTCATCATCCATCTCAAACACTTCATCGCGAAGTCAACCACCCACTCCTCCACTCCAGACTACTGTCCATCAGTCCACTCAATCTTCCACTTCTCCTTCTCAAATCATAATATCTTCATCTTCTCAGTCACAAATATCATCTTCTACACTTTCATCTGTTAGTAGTTCAGTGATGGCCCAAATGCCGTGGAATAATCCAGGGGCAGTCTTAATGCCTGCACCCTTGAGTCAAATACCAGCCCATCCTGAAAAATGGTTGCCTAAGTTTAATCCTGAAGCAGGCATGCTAGCAGAAGAACAGATAAACAACTTTATGTTATCCATAAATCTCAATGGAGTTGTTAATGAAGATGCTGTTGTCCGACTTTTTCCTTATACCCTACAAGGAGCAGCTGGATCATGGTATTTCTCATTACCATCTGGATCTATTACTAGTTGGGATATCTTTCAAGATCAATTTTTGACTAAATTTGGTGATGATAGGTCTACAGCAACATTGATCAATGATTTGTCTAATCTTAGAGCTGATTCAAAAGAACTTGTCAAGGATTTCAATTCTCGTTTCAATAAATTGTTAAAAAAAATTCCTACTGCCTCCAAGCCTAGCGAAGAAGTGCAAAGTGAATGGTACATTTCTGCTTTACCATCAAACATAGCAATCTTTGTTGATAGGGCTAATAAAACAACTTTAGCAGACAATATGAAGGAAGCAATAGCAGTAGAGAAACGAATCATTGCTTTAGAAAAGAAAAATGAAATAGAAGAATGAAAATCCAAGAAGGTCACTTTTAAGGAAGATCCCAAGAAAAAACAACCAAAAGATCCATTTGATTTAGAAGGATTGAATTTTTTTTTGAAAACCATGTCCAATGAAATGGTTGATATCAAGAAACAAGTGGTAGAAACATCTTCTAAAAGTCTTTCAAACCTTTTAGAAGAAATCCTTCAACTGATTAAAAACCACCAAATGCTATTACGAATGCTGAATCAGAAGAAGAAGAAGAAGAGACTGTTACTGAAGAAACTAATGATGAAGAAGAGGTGGTAGGAGTACAAGGCATGTGGTATTTCATCCTCCCAGATGAGGAAGATCAAGAAGCATCCCCGGTTAGTACTAGAAGTAGAAATCAACTTGATCCTCCTCAATCTACTCCTAAACCAAAGAGCGCAAGCTCATTGGCTAAGGATAAAGTTGCACCCAAGAAAACATCCAAAGCAATTCAAACTAGCCCAGTCCAAACAGATTCATCAATTCCATCAAGAACACTGATTGTTCCAGATGAAATGGAATATAACATTATAGAAGATATGAAGAAGACTAGGGCTAACATCACTTTTTATGAATTGAGCAAGTTAAAACACCAGCAAAAGGTACTTTTGAAAGAATTACATGTTGTACCAGAAAAACCTTTGCCCGACCCTGTAATTTCTCAAGCTTCTAATGACATGGGAAGACCTCCAACTAATTCGATCAGTAAAGTTGATCTTGAAAATATCGCTTTAATTGGAGGAAGGTCCAGATCTCATACTCCTCCATTTTTTCTTATTTATGAAGTTTTTAATAAAAATTTGCATAACTGTTTAGTGGATTCTGGAGCTTCATCTAATATTCTACCAAAATCAGTATGTGCAAAATTGAACGTTCAACCACAAAAATCTGCTGTGCGCATAGTGCAGTTAGATCGATCGCAAGTTGAAGTGATTGGCGAATTAAATCAGGTTACCATAAGACTGTCATCAAATCCAAAGGTATGTCAAGTTATTGATATATTAGTTGCAGATATTCCAGAATTTTATGGCTTAATTCTTAACAGAGATTGGTCAGAAAAACTTCATGGATACTTTGCAACCGATTGGTCGCACATGTGTCTTCCTTACAATGGTAAACCAAATCAAATAAAGGTTGAGCGAGAAAAGCATCAGAAATACATAGTAACAGAATTGGAAGGAGAAAATGAACCAGTTGCATACAGCAGTAATATCATTGGCAATTACTTAGTTGATTCTTTCTTAGGAAATTTCAATGCTCATACTTCACCTTATTTAGAACATTCTGTTTTATCTCAAATAGAAATTTTTTCTCAAATAGACAGTTCTAAATGTATTAATTTTGTAGATACTCCTGTAAATAAGTCTTTATTTTGGAAATTATTTTTTGATGGTTCTAAATCTAATGAAGGAGCAGGAGCAGGATGCGTGTTGGTTAGTCCAGAGGAAAACAAGATTATGCTAACCTGCAGGCTTGAGTTTGAATTTACTAATAATACCGCAGAATACGAGGCCTTAGTCCAAGGGTTATATAAAGCAATCGGATTAGATATCAAATATTTTCAAGTTTTTGGAGATTCAGAAATTGTAATCAAACAGGTACGCAATACTATACATTGTTTATCAGGTCATTTAAAGCATTATCAATCTTTAGTTCAAGATCTGACTGAACATTTTATAGCATTCAATATTTCACCAATTCCTAGAATCCAGAACGCTAGTGCAGACCTCTTAGCCAATGTAGCCTCTAAGCTTATTCCTGTAGAAGACTTTAGTCCTGATCGATTTTCAATTGAATTAATCTTTAGACCTTCGATTCCTGATAACGTTACCAATTGGAGAATTTTCAACGATGATCCTGATATTGTAAGCTTCCTCACATCTGAAGGATCTTATACTAATCAGATAATCGATGAAGACCAGCATGACAAACAATTACAACATGATAGCACTAATAATGCTATTCCAAAGTCAATAGTCAAGTTAGAAGATCTCTACGATTTGAAAGACCGATTTAAAAGATCTACCAATTCAAAATTACAAAGTTCAACTTTGAATTATGAATTAGTAAATCTAGGAACTGATACCAAACCACAGAATATCAACCTAGGCCTTGGTCTAACTCCTGAAGAAAAATCATCATATGTGCGTCTTTTGAAACAATATAAAAGTGTCTTTGCTTGGAACTACGATGAACTCAAAAGTTATGACACTTCTATCATCCAACATACTATCCCAGTGATAAATGATGAGAAACCTGTACAACAAAAGCTCAGAAAAATCCATCACAATCTAGAAAATCAAATCAAATCTGAACTCAATAAGTTATTGAAAGCCAAAATTATTTTTCCTGTTCGACATTCTAAATGGGTTTCCAATATGGTTCCTATTAGAAAGAAAAACGGAGATATTAGAATTTGCATTGACTTTCGAAATCTTGATAAAGCCTGCCAAAAAGATAATTTTCCTTTGCCTCCCATGGAGCAAATATTACAGGCAGTTGCAGGATCAGAATTAATGTCTTTCTTAGATGGTTTCTCTGGCTATAACCAAGTGTTAGTCCATCCAGATGATCAATTTAAAACTACATTCAGAACCAAATGGGGCACTTATGCATATCAAAAGATGCCTTTTGGTCTGATCAATGTTGGTGCTACATTTCAAAGAGCCATGGACATCGCTTTCAAGGGATTAGTTAACAAATCAGTGGTAATTTATTTGGATGATATAACTGTATATTCCAAAAAACGAAGCAATCATCTTAGAGATTTGAAGCAGATATTCCAACGTTGTCAAAGGTATGGAATTTCACTTAATCCGAAAAAATCCTTTTTTGCATTAAGTGAAGGAAAACTTCTTGGATTCATAGTGTCAAAATCTGGAATTCATATTGATCCTGATAGAATCCAGGAGATTTCTGAAATATCTTTACCTCACAACAAGAAAGCTATGCAATCTTTCCTCGGCCAAATTAATTTTGTAAAGAGATTTGTACCATATTTTTCAAGAATTGTATCTCCTTTACAAGCAATGATTAAAAAGAATTCAAACTTCAAATGGGGCCAAAATGAATATGAGGCATTCAATCTAATCAAACAAGCAATCATTAATGCTCCATCTTCAGCAACTCCAAATTTTTCCGATCCTTTTATTTTGTATACATTTGCCTCTGATAAATCTTACACTGTGATTCTCACTCAAGCAAATCAAGACAAAGCAGAAGCCCCAATTGCTTTCTTTAGTTCAAATTTACAAGGAGCTGAGTTGAATTACTCAGATGTGGAGAAACAAGCTTACGCTGTTTTCAAAGCAATTAAGTATTTCAGACCCTTTTTACTTAAAACCCATACAAAAATAATTGTACCTTTTCCAGCAGTAAGAAATCTTTTAGTCCAAAAAGATGTGGGTGAGAAAAGAGCTAATTGGATTACTGCCTTATAAGAATATGATGTTGAGATCAAACCAGCAAATATTGTAAGAGGTCAAGGCTTTTGCAAAATACTAGCTGGAGCATCACAGATTTCTGAGAAATCATCTGAAGAGATACAAACGTATGAGGTAAGCCTAAACGATGTTGAATCATTATATGCTGATATCATTTTTTATCTAAAGAATGGATATGCTCCTCCAAATATTGATCACACCAAGAAAAGAGCTCTAAGGATGAAGGCTAAACAATATCAGCTTGTAAATGATGTTCTTTTTAGAAAGAATTACGATTCAGTTCTTCTTAGATGTTTGGAAAAATCTGAAGCTGAAAAAGTCTTGCAGGAACTTCACAATGGGCCAGCAGGTGGACATTATGCTGGAGATGCTACTGCACATAAAATCCTTCGCGCAGGCTATTACTGGCCCACTTTATTCAAATATTCACATAGCTATGTAAGAAGATGCCAAGTTTTTCAAACTTCAGCTGGAAGACAAAAGAAACCATCATTGCCATTACAACCAGTAAACATTGAACAGCCTTTTGATCAATGGGGATTGGACATAATAGGTGAGATCGTTCCTCACTCTTCTAAGCAACATAGTTATATCATTACCACAACTGATTATTTTACGAAATGGGTAGAAGCAGTCCCTCTCAAGACTGCTAATGCTGAGCACATCATTGAATTCATAGATCAGTTCATAATCACCAGGTTTGGTTTACTTTCTGCTTTAGTGTTTGATAATGCATCATATTTTTTTGGTAACGCTATGACTGAATTTGCACTCAAGAGAGGTTTTAAACTTAAATACTCTGCCAACTATTATCCACAGGGAAATGGGTTAGCCGAATCCACAAATAAAAGCTTAATCAGAATCATTAAGCGAACCATTGATCAAAATCATAAAAATTGGCATAAGTCTTTAATATATGCTTTATGGGCAGATAGAATAACACAGAAGGCTTCTATTGGCACTTCTCCCTTTAATTTAGTTTATGGGAAAGAAGTAGTTCTTCCAACTCATTTAGCAATTCCTTCTTTGGCCTTAGTTCAATATATAGATGAATTACCAACTTCTTCCTTGCAACTAAGACAGATGGAAATAATTAAGTTAGAAGAACAACGAGAAAAAGCCAAAATAACTCATGCTCATCATCAAGCATTAGTAAAATCTTCCTTTGATTCAAACATGATAACTAGAAAAGACTTTCAGGTTGGAGATCTTATTTTAAAATGGGACAAGGCTCATGAGGAAAAAGGAAAACATACGAAATTTCAATGAATGTGGCTTGGTCCTTTTCAAATTTCAGAAATCATAGGTCCATCTACTTTTATGATACAGGAAAAAGAGAGTCTTTACCTGTTAATGGAAAAATTCTCAAAAAATATTTTCCATAGGAGATCATTCTTCTATTTTGTATATTAGTTTTCTTTATTGTCAAAATAAAATGAGTTGTTAATAGTTACATTTGGAATTCACAAAGAAGATACGAATTCTCTTTTTAGATTTTGTTTTTTTTTCTACTTTTATAAATAGAATTCTTTTCAGAATATTGATCATTATTATTTAAAGATACAGTTAAAAACTTTAGTCTTGAAATGATACTAGTTTCAACTTTGAAAACTTTTATGAAAGGAAACTTTTAGTGAAAAATCGTTTTATATCAATTCAATGAAAGGTATCAATAACAAAACAAAGTTTCTCTATAGAAAAGTTCCTTCCAAAAAAATTTACTATTGTCATCCAGAGCTATCTTAAGGAAACAATGATATCCTCCCCGCTTAGAAAATTACAATGTTCAAAGAATTATCCAATGATATTTTGAAAATGGCAACAAGAAACAGTGAAGGAGGCCTCCTGAAACATCTTTCCTAATCCTAGTTGGAGAGTGATCACCTAAACTAGGCGGGGACCACACATGTGATTTTTGTCGAAAAGTCTATTTTTAGACTATGTCTATTTTTAGACATATGGAGCATGGTCTAGGAGTTGCGGGATGCTATTCCTGGATGATTGGTCAAGTTGGTCAAAATAGATGGACATCTATTTTTAGACATACAGGTCGAAGTCTATTTTTAGACTGCCTATCTAAAAATAGAACAGTCAAATATTATTAGCCCTTAATAATATTTGGACTATAAACATTATCTTATCCTCTTGGAGCACTTCAGTTCGAGCTACAGATGTGGCACATGCAACTGGAAGAAGGAAATTCGAATTTCCTATGGGTTAGTTGAGCTATTGCATGGTTGACTTCAGTTAGAACTCATGTGGCAGAGTTTGGTGGAGTTGATGAGACAGTTGGTGGAGTTGTGTTCAGTTTAACTTAGTTGAACTAGTTGTATTTAGTCTAACTGATAAATACACTAGTGATGAGTGGTGTGAATTAATTATTAATTAATTCACTAATTATTAACTCATAAATCAACTAAAGAACACATTAGTTAACTGCAATGCATGGACAGTTCAGTGGAGACCAGTGTTAGAGGTAGGAGAAAGGGTGGAGTCTACTATCAGTTGTGACTATAGTGTGCATGAGATTTGCACAATCATTGGAGGAGATTGCCAATGAGGATTGCGCAGTTAAAGCCAATGGAATTCGAATTCATTCCAATCCATTCTCTCATCTTGGATTGCGCAGTAGAGGCAGGCAAATAGTGGAGGAGTTTTGAACCCGTGACTTGTTCAAAACTGAGCTAGTTTGTGTGTAACTTTTGGAGACAGTACTGAGTACTTGTGAGGAGTATTGTACTGAGATTGTTACACTCCATCTCCTCCTCTCTTCTTCATTATAATATACGTACGTGAGGGGTTTTCACCGTAAGCTTCCCATTACATACAGTGTTATATGTGTTGAATTTCTATGTGCGCATGTGAATGTTTTCAATACCGCTTGTTGTTTTTATTTCCGCATGTGATGATTAATGTGTAGAAGAGATTATGTGTTATGTATGAAGCTCAAATAGTATGCGACCAGGATAATCTCGGTGAATAACTCAGCAAATTATTCAAATTTCTACATGATACACTTTTAACTTAAAGAGTAAGAGGTCTCATCATGAGCCGACTTATCATGATCATAGATATTATAGCTTGCTAACTTTGCCAATACTGCATACCATAACAGGGAAATGACTCAAGATTGTAGCAATCAAAAGACAAGGGGTCTCATCACGAGCCAGCTTGTTTAGTAAAGTTATAAATCAAGTGAATGGCATTGTCATGAGTTGGCTACCAAACCAAGACATTGTTCTTTAAGAATAAAAAGAAAAGCAAAAGAAATAAGTGTGAATATGGATTTCTCTTTTGAAAATTGTATATTTCTCTAAGTAGGATACAGGATCATTGCTGGGTAACAGGTAACCCTGTCGAGGCTATAAACGCTTGTTGGCAGCAGTGGCTCTACCTACGACAAATGAGCATATTTAAAGCTGATTTATAGAGAAGCCTTTGTTTTTATCTTTTTAAACCAAGTAATGACTGATGTAAATACAAGGACTAGCTTGAGGAAGTGAATAATCAAAAGTTGAATATAGAAGAAATGAAATATCATTTATAGATTAAAGCATAATGTACTTTGTCTTTTTATAATAAAGTTTGATTTTCTGGAAAATTTTCTGTTTTGAAAAATTTAGAAAATTCAAAAGAAAAACATAGATAACTGGTTCTTCCAAGTGAATTGCCAATTGTTGCGGCCAACAACAACTCCCATTCTTATTTAATATTAGTAATAATACTAAATAAGTGGGGACCCTTAGTCAAAAGTTCCAAAAAATTAATTAGTATTTATTTCATTTCTCAAATAAAACTTACTATCATAACTTAGGGAAATTCCTTTGAAAATCTTTAAAATAAACCTAATTTTATGATAGATCAAAACAGAATCATTCTTTGAAGAAAAATACCGCATCCATCACAAAAAGTGGATATCCTTTGTAAAAGCAGAATCTTTTAAAAATTACGATTCCACGATATTGCGATAGCGCGATCCCAAAGAACTATACATTAAAGTATTGATCGCAAGCCGCATATCGCAGAAAAGTTGTTTAATAAGTTATATTTTGTGAAATTGCGATTTTGCGATATTGCGATTTCACGATAATATGAGACCGCGATTTATGGATGTTGCGATTTGCGATGATTGCGATCCGTGATATTGCGATTTTGCGATATTTGCACAGCAAATCGCAGATCGCATTATCGCAGATTCTTCTAGCGCATTGTCCAAAGTAAATCTTTTCATAAATAAATATCCGTTATGCGCTTTGATATCAAAATTAATGAATGGATTGATAATCATTCATGGAAAGGATTTTGTTTTGATTGAAAGGTTGTTTCACGTTTAAAATAATATTTTTCATCTGCCTTCAGCATTTAAAATTATCCCGTCACCTTTCTCATATCATTACTCTCACTTAATTCGTAACACCGCAGGCACGAAAGAACAGAAGACTATATAAAGCATTCACAGAGCATTATGGGTAAGAAAGAGAAAGTTCCGAGTGCTGAAAACAAAGAGATGGCTTCCTTATACGCAGACAATGCTTGCAACAAGGACGTCGGTATCACCACTTGGGAGGGGATGCATAATTTGCTCGAAGAAGAAAATCCCAGGGTAATGGAAGTCGCGGCTACTGCAGGATCAAGTAATTCCTCTAAAGCGTCTCTTACAGAATTGGCTTGTTCATTTCTGCACAGAATAGCAGCAAGACCGAGAATTCTTCCATATATAGATATGATAAAATGGGCGCTAGATAACACCGATATTTCAGACAGGCAATTTAGAACTCCAGGACAAGAACTCATCGGGTCATTCACTACAGAAGATTTGAGGCTTATGTATCACTTACCAAAACCTCAGGCGACTTACAACAAACAATTTATGGAGAAATTCGCCAGAGAAAATGCAAATTTGGCGGAATGCACCAAGGAATGGACCAAAAGAGAGGAACCATTGAAGAAAAACAAACACGGTATGTATAGTACTGGTTCGCTCACATCTCCATATTGTTTTGCTGCTGCTATGTTATGCAGGCTTTTTGGAAAGCCTGACATAAATATGGTCTTGCCTGAATGGCTCCCTTTGTTGAATGCTGCTGTTAACGCTATAATTGTAGACTGGGCCAAAATCTTGTCTGATAATTTAGCCATTGCCATTTTCAGTTACCGGTCCAAACGGACTATTTCCCAGAGGATTTATCCTCCTTTTTATCTATCTGCCTATGTTATGGATTCAATTTGTTTTGTTTCTAAATTCCCTTTGATGGGTTGGCAATGGACAATTCATGATCCCTTTCCTATTCATGTCTATCACAAAGAGTTGTGGGAATCAAATTTTGTTCCTCATTTTTACAAAATTTTCCATGGCATAATGCTGCCTCTGTACAGAATATTGTATAATAAGGATGCTCCAAGGTTATCCCCGGAAGCAGAAGTCGACATTCTCCCTGTCGCAAGATGGTTTGGAGAAGAGTTGTTTACTTATGTGAGGGTTTTTGGAAGTTCTGCTTCCCCCCATGTTTTACCCCTGTATGTTCCAGATAAAATTGTAGCTCAGGAGATTGCTTATCAAACCTGTGGTGAAGGAGGTTTGACAAAGGAATTAAAGGAGAAGAAGAAGGGAATTTGGCCACAACTTCCCGTAGCCTGTGGAACATTTTCATTGTTTGATGTTGGTCACACATTCAAAGTGGTAAGCAGTATTACATGCTTACAACTGTTCAAGTTTTCGAGAAGGTTATTTGATCCAAATGATGTTGTCAAAGATTTCACCACTGCAATCAAAGTAAGAGTATTTTCTGGAGAAGAAGATCCTTTTGATGATATGTTTCAAACAAAATGTTCATTTAAAGAAGTTTTGCATTTAGCTCAAACACAGTTATCCCCAGAAGATTTTCAGGAATTTAAAGTTTACAGAGAGAGAAGACTAACTACTATCCCTTTGGAAAATTTACGCTTGGAACCCGCAAGGGAACCAACTCCTAGTGTCAGTCTTAGTGGCAGTTCAAATACAGAAAATTCTAAGTCGAAGTCTGACAAAGAGACTTCTGAGCGTTCTAAAAAGACTAATAATGATGAAAGCTCAGTGAAGGATACAGCTCAATCAAAATAGCTTTCACAACAACAGAATTTTACCACTCCACAGTTGAACCTTCCACCTCTCAATGTACAGCAACTGACAGTCACAATTGAAGTGGACAAAGAATAGGAAACTTTTAATCAATTTCTTAATGTAGAAGGACAGAATATACAAACCCCTGTACAGACAAAAAAAAATTTGAGCACGGGAATAAGTGGCAGCGTCACAGAAACTGAGCATATACCTATCACTCCCTCTTCTGAAATTGTACTCAATATAGAGGACATTCCTCCTCTAGATATATTCTACAGCCCGCAGTATAAAGCAGTAGTGAGGAAGCAAAGGAAAAAGAGAAAGTTGGAGAGCCCAATCTCTACTGAGGCAAAACAATTATATGTCTTGTGGAAGGATTCTACTACGGATCCAACTGATAATCTTGCCAAGTTATCACATATTACAGGAGCTTATGCCTCCGCAACTATTGATAAAGCATCCGAGATAAAAATGTTATTAAATGAAAAAGAAGATCAGATACAAGTTCTACAGCAACAATTGCAACAAGCCCGTGCTAACAGTGAAGCACAAATAAAACTTGAAGAGCTACAGCAAGAGCTTCAACAGATGCAAATTGGATATCAGAAAAGTTTGGCAGATAAAGAGAAACAAATACAGATTATCCAAGAGGAGCACAAAGATGACCCTAAGCTTCCAGAGTTTATTTCAGACTCTGTTTCTTTGAACAAACAACTACTGCAACAGCAAGACATATTATGCCAGAAAATCTCGCAATACAACTCTTTTTGTCAAGAAAGTGAAAAAATCACTAATCATGTCGTAGAATTACGACATGATTATGATTTAACCAATGAGAGAGTTACTAATTATTTGACATGGCAAATGACAGAGGAAGGAAGAAGAGCAGGAGCACCGATCATCAATGATAGTCATAAAGAACTGCTCTTCAACAATTGGGATGTACAGATCAGAAAGGCAAAAAAAACAGCAGAGGAAGCAGCTACAGCAGCAGGAAATATTACTGATTGTGTAAATGAAAATTTGCACAAAGTTAATTTGATTTCAGAAATTATTCCGGGACACTTTGCGCAAGCACAGCAATTGCAAACAGAATGGAGGCAAAAGGCTGATGAAAAGGCAAAGTCAATTCAAGAACTGACAAGATTAAACTGGGATTCTTACTGGACATATCTAGTGAAACCACACAGTGAATGCAGTGCGCTTAATTGCATCATTAATTCTGCTGAGAAGATTTCTCTTACACTTGTTGATTCTGTCTTTTCGGGGCAGTTGAAATCTGAAGTCGTCCAACCACCTCTTCTCAAAACAATGTTGGATGCTTGCAAGATCAAAGATCAAATTCATAAGTAGATAGTTCATAGTCTTTATTTTTTTTAGATTTAGTTTTAGTTTCACTGTATTTTTGCCTAGAAAAATGACGGTCATTTAAACCGAATCCTAAATTTTTGTAATAAACTATTTTTAGATTTTAGTTATTAGTATTTAAACCCTTCTCATGCATTTAGAGAAAGGTCCTGAAATTTGTCAAAAACTTATCCTCAGAACATGCACTTCTGCACCCTCAGAGGAGGTTTTGATAAATGAATGGAAAGAGATTTATTGATATCTGTGTCTAATATCTGTTACTGATGTTGCATTTTTGTACTCTTGATAGATGTTGGATTAAGAAAGAGATAAATCATTATTGCTTCTAGCTCATGAGTAGAACCAGTTATAAATGGTATTTTTATCTCTTAACTGTTTCTGTTTCTGTGATAAAAGTGATATTTATGTTTAGTTGTTTATATGTTAATGTTTGAATATCTGAGTTATCATTTGGCATTTTTGTACGATGATAATTATTTATTTGTACTTGATATATGAATATCTTAATATGCGATATGTTTTCCACAACTGTTTCATCTAACTTTTTATGTGAAATAGTTTATCTTTATTGAATTCTTTTCTCATAATAATTGAATGATCTTTATTATCAATTGTTATCTGAAATCCTTTTAGATCGCATATATTGAAAGATTACATCCCGGGTTAGTTTAGAGTTAGATATTTCTTAAAATACAGTTTTCATATGAATAGATTAGAAATAGATTAAAAGCATTTTACTTAGTAATTTTAGAAAAGAAATATCAAATCTCAACACACACACATATTGGGAAACTGGTCCCATTATCCCCAGTTGGACCCACTACACCAAACGGAAAAGGAGCTGCTAACCAAGGTCGGATTGGGTGGGTATCCCCCTTGTTGTAGACCCGATTTTCGGGGCTTCAACACTATGTTAAATGAATTGATCTTACATTTTGGCAATAACTAGCACTATCACATTTACTATTGTGATTGATATAAACCTATAAATATTATTTTTCACCTTTTCATATGCTAGTAGACATATGGAAATGATTTAGCAAATGCGATTGTGCTAATCTATTTAAAACAAAATGAATAACTATACAAGATAATATACTCCAAGTTAAGTGGACTTGATTGTGGGGGGAAATTCCATAGTTAAGCATTTCCACCTTTTCATATGCTAGTAGACATATGAAAATGATTTAGGGAATGTGATTTTACTAATCTATTTAAAACAAAATGAGTAACTATACAAGATAATATACTCCAAGCTAAGTGGGCTTGATTGTGGGGGGAATTTCATAGTTAAGTACACTTGAGCTAGAGGCGATTAGTGATGGGTAACTTCCATAAAGGTCTTGGTTACCGGCTGCAAGCCCTGGAAGTGGTGATTGACACTATGTGATTCATTTCACTAGTTTCAATCCCCCTTCTTCACCTGTGTGAGCATCACGTGATGCAATGAGTGCTAAGTGGACTATTCAAAAATCACGAGAAAAGATGCAATGAATGCTAAGTGGACTATTCAAAAATCATGAGAAATTGTTCAGTTACGACTACCTCTTATTACAACTATCTCTCATGGATGCAAGGAGTGATCTGGATTTATGCAAGAATGCAACAGAATACAGAAATAACCATAAACATATAAATACATCGGAAATAAGGCTTTATTTCATTAATATCAAATCACAGAAATATGCTTACAAACATGATAGAAATAAAATAGCTAGGGTGCTGGTAGAAAATCTCTGAGAAGATATGTGGCGGCTACAGACCTCTGAACTATGTTACAATAAGGCTTGAGGGCCTATTTATTATGGAGAAACAATGGAGAACTCTAAACGTCCAAAACCTAACCATAGCAGATGAAGCGCCAAAACTATGGGCCCCATTTGGGTAAATTGGTGTTTCAACTTCTCGAGAACGTAACTTCAGGATACTATCTCCGTTTGGGGCCTCAAAATGGCTCCGGAAGTTCAAGACCCGAAAAATTGCTAAAAATAGTAAGTTGTGAAAAAAAATGAAAGAGACAATGGTGGGGCCCCAAGTGGAATAGGCGGGTGGCCACCAATATCCACCTGGATCATTCCTCCCCCCTTAGGAAGCAATGGTCCCCATTGCGTTGAGTTCCTCCATGAGATGAGGAAACTTCTGTTGAAATTGGTCCCTGGTGAACCACTTGCCTTGGTGCAGGAGTTGGTCAGTTTTGACAACCCGATACAGTTGGATCTTCTGTCGGCGAGTGTTCTTGATTTGCATGTCCATGATACAGTCTATGGTGGCCTTTTCCATGCAATCTGGGTTTAACTCTTTTGGTGTGAGTTCTTCTGCAATGTCATAGGTGTCCAATAGAGGTGGGAAGTAAGGACGAAGGCGATCTACATTGAATACTGGGTGTAGACCAAGGAATGGTGGAATACTGAGCTCGAAGGCATTGTTCCCTATAGCCTTGGTGATGGTGTACGACCCATATTAGAGCGGGCAAATCTTTCGGTGGGGTCCAATGAGGTGCTCCTTCTGCAAATGTAGCCACACTTTGTCGCCCACCTGGAAGTTGTGTGGCACCCAATGTTGATCATGTTGTTGCTTGTACTTAACATTGGCTCTGTCCAATATTTCATGAACCTGTTGGCAGATGTGCTGAATGCGCTTGATGAAGTTGTTTTCTTTGTCAGCTTTAGATTGGACATGAGCTGAATCGGCCTGAGTAGCTGCAAATGGCATGGCTACATCAATGGGACATAGCGACTGGAATCCCAAGCCCACCTGAAAGGGGCTATGGCCGGTTGAGCCGTGGAGAGCCCGTTTATAACTGTGTTGTACATAGAGAAGGCTCTCATCCCATGTGTGTGGATGCTTTGAATTGTACATGCGCAGAATGTGTACAATCATCCTATTGACGACCTCTGTCTGGCTATCAGTTTGGGGATGGAAAGCTGTGGACTTGGTGAGTTTAGTGTCCAACATTGACCAAAGGTTGGACCAAAATGTTCTGAGGAACCTTCTGTCGTGATATGATATGATAGACTATGGGATCCCAAAGTGCACCCACACTCGTTCAAAGAAGAGTTTAGCAGTGGCTTCTGCTGTGATATTCTTCTTGCAGGCCACCATAATGGCCATCTTTGAGAATCTGTCGACGACCACGAAAACACAGTCATTTCCATGCTTAGTAGAAGGAAGGCCTGACATGTAATCCATGGAGATGGATTCCCAAGGTCGACTAGGGTAGGTAGCGGAGTATATAGCCCTTGCTTCTTGATGGTCGGTTTGGCAATGGCGCAAGCAGTGCAGGATCTGATGTACTTCCCGACATCCTGTCAAAGGTTCGGCCAATAGAAATACTTCTACAATACTGCCACTATTTTCTTGATCCCAAAATGCCCAGCGACTTGACTGCAGTGCGCTTCCCATATCATCTTGGCACGCTCGCTTGAAGGAACACAAAGGTGTCCCAGGTGACATAATAGTGCATCTTAGAGGTGAAAATTTGGAACTTGTGTACCCCCCAAGAGTGCCTTGTATGTGTAGCTGAATTCTGGATCACTCTTTTAGAGAAGCAGCCAATCAGAAGTCTCATGCCCACAAGAGTTGAGAACGGTGGTGATGGCCATGATCGGTGGTCGGCTGAGGCAGTCTGCAACATTATTGGTGCTACCCTTCTTGTACTTGATGTTCAAATGAAATTGTTGCAGATATGTGGACCACTTCTAATGGCGATCGTTCTGCAACTTCCCTTGTGTCTGTATGAACTGCAAGGGTCGGTGGTCTCTGTGGATGATTGTCTCCTTCCCAAAAATTTAATGCTTCCATTGTCGACAAGCCTATACAATGGAATAAATTTCTTTGTCATAAGTGGGATACTTTCGAACTGTGTCGGACAATTTCTCACTGTGTTATGCCACTAGATGCCCCTATTGAGTAAGAACTGCCCCAATAGCATAGTCAGAGGCATCTATCTCGATCTCAAATGGTTGTTGCAAGTCTGGTAATGTGAGCATTGGGGCAGAATAGAGGCAATGTTTCAATTCTATGAACATCTTCTGTTGAGATTCTGACCAACAGAATTTTTCTTTCGCTCCTCCCTTGGTGACTTGACTCAAGGGCCAAGTGATATGAGAGAATCCCAACACGAACCTGCGGTAGAAATTAGCAAGACCCAGAAAGCTGCGAAGCCCTGTTAGGGTGGTTGGGGTTGGGCAATCCCAAATGACTTGGATCTTGGCTGGATCCACATGCACCCCACTTTCATCAATAATGTATCCCAGATATTGAACCTCAATCATGCCAAAAGTGCACTTCTCCAAATTGGCACACAACTTGTGTTGCCGCAGTGTTTTGAGGACTTCTCGGCTGTGGTGGAGGTGCTCTTCCCAAGTCTGGCTGAAGATCAGAATGTCATCCAAGTATACCACTACAAATGAGTTGGTGAATGGACGCAAGATGTCATCCATCAACCTCATGAAGTTGCAGGAGCATTTTTCAATCCGAAAGGCATGACGAGCCATTCGAAAAGGCTCTCCTTGGCTTTGAAGGTAGTCTTCCACACATCAGAGGGTTCAATTGGTATCTGGTGATACCCAGAATTCTAGTCGATCTTGCTGAAACATTTTTCCCCTTTGAGTTGGTCCAGAAGGTCATCAATCCATAGGATCGGGTACCTATTCCGGACAGTGATCTTGTTCAACGCCCGATAGTCAATACAGAGTCTCCAAGTCCCATCCTTCTTCTGTACCAACATGATCGAGCTCCCACAAGGAGATGAACTTGGCCGGATGTGACCTTTCTGCAACAACTCCTGAATCTGCCTCTTGATTTCATCATTCTCCAGAACAAAGCGCCTATAGATCATTCCATTGGGTAGTGGCGCACCTGGGGTCAGGTCAATGGGGTGCTTGACCTGAGAGTGTAGAGGCACCCCTGTGGGAGAGGTGAATATGTCCCCATACTCCTCCACAACCTTGTCCATTTGTTGTTGTCATGCAGATGAGCCATGTCTGGAGGTTGTGGCCACAATCTTTTTCTTGCCCTGGGGGCGAATCATTAGGAAAACAAATTTCCTGGTTTGGGAAATGAGCTTACTACATTGTTTTGCAGTAACCAAAGAGATAGTGGGAGGTAGTGAGAGGCGGTGGTACCTCTGGTATTCTATATAATTTATTTCCCAAAGTAACAATAATAGCGCGAGGCCCAGACTCATTCACAACATGTCGCTTCCACAAGTAGGGTTGACCTAATAATACATCAAAAACATCAATAGGAGCAATGTCACACAATACCTCATCCGTGAAGGGCTTGATGCTATAGGGAAGGTGGCACTGTTGGCTGACGCTGAGATCCCGTCCTTGGTGAAGCCACTCGATGGTGTATGGTTGTGGGTGCACTGTGGTCGGAAAGCCCAAGCGCTTCACGACATCTGCTGAAATGAGGTTATTTTGGCTCCCATTGTCGACAATGAACCGTAACGGGGAACCCTTTACTCACATCTGGGAGTGGAAGACACACTCTACCTCCTTTGGATCTTCTGGTTCCTCCTTCTAGATCTTCGTAGTGGCAACTGTGGCATTGGGCTCCGCATCAATAATATGCTTCCCTTTGTCATCCCCCTTGTCAGGTTCTGATTCAGAGTCGGAGCATGCATCTAATTCACAAGCCCTCATCTCAGCCACCAGCGACTACTTGGCCCGACACTCACTTGTGTTGTGAGTAGAGCTCTTATGGAACTCACACCACTTTCCCATGTCTTTCTTTGGCTTCACGGTGTTGTTCTTTGCTTGTGTCTTTGGCAGGTTGTCTTAGGCTGCCATGCCTTGGCTTTGCCATTTGTTCTGCGGTTTGGGGGCACCTTTCCCTTGCTTTTGATTCATAGATCCAAAGTCTCACTTCTTCTGTTTGAATTTCTGCTCAATCTTGGCAGCATACTGGTATGCTGTACCAAGCGAGGAGATGTCGAGGAACTCCATTTTCTCTTGAATGTATATGTGCAGACAACCGCGATACTTTAGCACCAAATGTTTCTCTAAATCTTTGATACCCAATTTTGTGCGCAGGGTATGGAACAAATTTGTTAGCTCATGCACATCTTGATCCATTTATTGCCGCAGCGTGGTCCATTGTATGTACTTATCCTCATAGCTCCCCACGGGATAGTATTGTTCCTTGATGGCATCTCAGAAAGAATTCCAGTGGGTACGACTGAGAATAGAGAGGGTTCTGTCTTGTCCTTTTTCTCACAATAGGTTTCCCACCAGTCATTGACATGGGGAGTAGCTTTAAAGAGTGCAAAAATAATCTTCTCCCGGTCGGAAAAGTCATAAACCGAGAAATATCCTTCTAACAGATTCAACCATCTATCTACGGCATCTGCATCTATTTGACCCTAAAATATGGGAATGTCAAAGTTTACTTGTACCTTAAAGGGAGTCGCAACTCCAGAGTGGCTGCAGGATGCAGATGCGCCGCCGGTGGGAAGTCGTTGAAGGATCTGGGCAAAGTTATCCATCATCGCATTCCTTTGTTTTTCGAGGGCCTCCTCGAACAATATTTTGATAAGATCTCCTGCTCCCTCATCTTTCTTTTCGTCCCCCATGGGCGTCCGTCGGGGTTTGCGAGGCTGATCTTGCAAAGGTTTCAGCAGATTGAGCCCTAACTCCTTATACCTCGACCTAGTTGGGGACATGGAAATAAAGATCGAAAAAAAGCAGGCCGCTCTGATACCACTGATCCGGATTTATGTAGGAACGCAACAGAATACAAAAATAACCATAAAGATATAAATACAACGGAAATAAGGCTTCATTTCATTAATATCAAATAAGAGAAATATGCTTACAAACATGATAGAAATAAAATAGCTAGGGTGTTGGTAGCAAAACCTTGAGAAGAAATGTGGCGGCTATAGACCTCTGAACTGTGTTACAATGAGGCTCGAGGGCCTATTTATTATGGAGAAACAATGGAGAACTCTAAATGTCCAAAACCTAACCCTAGGAGATGAAGCACCAAAACTATGGGCCCCGTTTGGGTAAATTGATGTTTCAACTTCCCGAGGACGTAACTTTGGCATACTATCTCTGTTTGAGGCCCCAAAATGGCTTCGGAAGTTCAGGACCCGAAAAACTATTAAAAATAATAAGTTGTGAAAAAAAACTGTAAGTGACAATGGTGGGGCCCCAAGTGGAATAGGCAGGTGGCCACCAATATCCACCTGGATCAATGAGTGCTAAGTAGACTATTCAAAAATCATGAGAAATTGGTTAGTTACGACTACACCTAATGCAATGAGTGCTATGTGGACTATTCAAAAATCATGAGAAAAGATGCAATGAGTGCTAAGTGGGCAATTCAAAAATCATGAGAAATTGGTCAGACTACCTCTCATGGATGCAATGAGTGCTAAGTAGACTATTCAGAAATCATGAGAAATTGGTTAGTTACGACTACCTTTCATGGAAATGGTCATAGATTAATGACTTACCTCTCAGTATGACTACCTCTCATGGATGCAATGAGTGCTAAGTGGACTATTCAAAAATCATGAAAAATAGTTAGTCACGACTATCGAGTCATTATGACTACCTCTCATGGAAATGATCATAGATGAATGACTTACTTAAAGCACTTGAATCCCAAAAAATGATATCTAAAAAAATATACATTCAAAACAACTACCTCATAATTAACTCAAAATATTTATTATGATCAATTATTTATCTCGAACCATCTCAATGGATCTCCTAGAATATTCCAAAAATAATAGAGATCCCAAAACATTCCAAAAAATCCCAAATCCACACAGAGAGGCACATTACGTTGAGCGTGGAGATCCAATTAAAATAAAAAAATCATAATCTATTAACATTATGGTGGGAACACGTATGTGGTAACATATAGTATATGGTAGTAGGAAAGGCTAGAAAACGGGGAGAAGCGGAGGCTATCGCATTCTATCTCGTCAGAACAGACACCCAAATATTCGTACGCGTGGCCTCAGCTACAAATTCCCCGCCAGATTTGATGTTGTGAAACAGCCTTTCTGGTGTTTTATTTGGTTAAATATAGATACTCATCGGTAGCAAAAGCTTGAAGTTCGAGGCTTTATTAATATTGCTACAGCAAACTGTGAACTTGGAAGAGCTTTTGTTAACTTTCTGGTTCTTGATTTTGATATCTATGCTGCTGATTTCAATCAAGACCTGGCTCTTCTTTTCTCTGAAAGAAACTGAATAGTGCATTGTATCTTAAGGGTTAAATTTTTGAATACTGCATTGCATTTAAGGGTCAATTTTTTGAGTAGCAGGCTATAGCGGTTTGCTACATTTTGGGGTAATTTGCAGTACAGAGAGCAACTGTACTGAAATATGAGAAATTTTCTGAAGGGATTCCGTTCTGAGAGCAATAGAGATTCAGTGGAGGCAGAATCGAGCGAGGAACTGTATGGACTACCTGGTGCAGTGCCCTTCAAGTGGGAGGAAAGCCCCGGGAGGGCAAAACCCCCTGAGAAAGACACCGTTCTGCAAATCGAAGGAAGCCATAAGTTCTACAATAGGTTACTGAGAAGGGAACAGAGCACGGGGCAGTCTTCTTCTTCGTACGGCACGGCCGCTCATGGGAATGTGCCTTTTCTTTGGGAGGCAGAGCCGGGGAAGCCCAAAACCCCCACCAGAGAGGCGGAGCACTCAACCCCGCCGCCACCACTTAGCCGGCCGCCGTCTTTTCAATCGCCTACTTATACAATCCCTTCCCCCAGTACCGTGCAGCGGCCCTCGGAACCGGCCCCCAAGCGGTTCGCCAAGAAAGTGATGAAGTTCCTTTTCCCGGGGACATTTCTGGTTGGGAGCAGCGGAAATAATAAGATTGCGAATTCGAAGCAGAGCGCGAGCAAGGAATATTCTGCCAGTTCCTTCGATTCTCCGCGCCTGGGAAGTGACGAATCGGCGATCTTTGAAGCCTTCAGCTGCAGCAGGTCGTCCAGCTTTAAGAGTTTCAGTGCCGATGATAATACCTCGGAATTCGGTAACGAAGACCCTGTCTTTAGGGTTTCGGACCGGGCTTCCCCCGGGTGTTTCACCCGATGCCCGCCACACTTATCATCAAGAAACCCTTCCAGATCCAGCAGCCCGTCGCGGTTATCAAGAAACCCTTCCAGGTCTCGGAATTCTGTGAGCGATCAGAAACGCATAAATTCTTTCGATCTGAGAAGCGCATATGCGTCCGCGGTGGCGCGCATTCGTCGCCTGTCTGACAAGAAGTCCAGCGTCGTCATGGATAATAATGAATATCTGCAACGGGAAGGAGGCTCAGAATTTCAAGATGGTGCAAGAATCAAAACTATTCCAGGCTTGGAAATTAAAGACAGTGCAAGAATCAAAACTATTCTACGCTCGGAATTTCAAGAAAGTCCAAGAATCAAAGCTGTTCCAGATTGGCCTAGTCGTCAGGCTAACATATCATTACAAGAATATGTTGGACTTACAGGGTATTTGTGATTTGCCAAAGAATTATGTTACAGTTGGAACTAATGGTAGAACAGGGAGCTCTTCAAATGGAGTGTACATGGATAATCTTGTTTCATACTTGTTTAAAATGTTAATTTACAATTTTGCCTACTACTGTTTTTTAAATTTTTTGGTTGCTTTGGTTGGTGGGATTTCTGGTGAAATTTAATAATTTTTTTAAAATTTTTTGGGTGTTTTAGTTCGTGGGATTTCTGGTCAAATTTACAATTTTGCCAATAATTTTTTTGGTCAGTTAAACTTGTGAAATTTGGATTTTAAATCTTATAATTTACATAATATTTCATATTATAAAAATAACTCAATTAAAAAATTTGGACCATTTTTAAATCTGTGCCTCATATTTTTGAACTAAAAAGCTTTACTAATTTTCTTTATATCGTTCTAATTTTATCTCTGATGTTTCAAAAAAGACAAAGATAGCCAAGTAACTGCACTTAGTGGACTACCTCTTAAAATTAACTTTGTGGTATATTTTTGGGCTTTAAAGTTTTTGTTTTTTGTTTTTAAGTTTCTTTGTGGCTTTGTTTTGGGTTTTGCTAGGCTATTTGTACCCAGTTTTATATTTTTATTTATTTATATTTTTTTGAATATCAATTATGAAATATTACTTACTCAAATGTATTTCAGCATCTACAAAATGTAATTTTGTTGTTGTCTATAATGAATAAAATTACATATTTCTTTTTTAGAAAAAACAAAATATATATATGATTTTCATAAAATATCTGCTCATCTTAACACTTTAAAATCTTTTGTCATTCCATATAACATTGCTGTAATCGCTGTTAGATAAAACTATTGTGTAAGATTTTATATTTAACTAACACAATCACATTTACCATTGTGGTTGATATAGGCTATAAGCGTATATGAAGCAGATATACAATCACATTAATAAATGTAGCTGATATATGCTGATAAGAATTTCTAAATCACTTTAACAATTATTATTTGTATAGTTTTAATGTGGTTATTAAAGATCGATTATTCGTACTTATTAATAACTTGGTAAATAATAATAAATAAATAATTAATAATAAAGGGTTATTACTAATAATATTTATTCATCCTTCACCATTATCTTAATGATTAATATGCCTTTATTAACATATATATTAATATAAATATCAATATTTTTATACATAATAATAGATTTATGCTCTATTTAAACATAACCCTGTTAAACTCTAATATTAAATCAATTATTATAAACCATAATATTATAAAATCTAATAAAATAATAATTTTTATTTTAAAACCATTATATAAAATTCTATATTTAAATATATTTATATTTAATAGAAAAAGAATATTTTCAATATTTCTAAAAGCTGTAAAATGAAATCAAGTGAAAAGATTTAAAGCTAATTAAAAGATTAAGTCAAATTCCATGTGTTGGACTTTTCGAAATCATTTGATATACAAATATTGCATGAGGTATTCCAAGAATATGGACAGTTTAAACATAGGATAACGGTCTTCTCGCCTTCAAAAGTTGCGAGTTGCATGTCGAAGCTTAGAAAGCAAGCTATTTAAAGATATGAAAGAGCGTTGTTGGGCAGCATGCATGTCGAAAGTTATGTCAATTTCCATATATGGGTTTTAAATATTTTTGAAATCATAATAAGAATATTTTTTAAATAATGATATGCGAAAGTCACTAAATGTGAATGAGTATGCGATTTTCTTCATCCTTATTAATAAACTTTGAAATTATAAAATTAGAGGTCTATCCAATTATTTGTGTAATGATGTATTAAAATGAGTTTTTTTATTTTTTATTTTTATAATTATTAAAATGAGTTTTTTTTATTGTTTGTTAGTGATGTATTATAATGAGTTTTTTTATAATTTAAAATGATCAAAATGTATGATTTTTAATGTAGTATTAAAAAGTTTAGATTCATTTTAAAAATTTTCTCGGTGTAAATCTCTTTTTCTTTTTTCTCAGGTCTTCATAGTTCTGTAATAATCGTAGTGTGGGAATTAACATCAATGTAGGCTAATATTATAATATTTTTGTTTGATATATAATATAATACAAAATATATATTTGTAATTAATTAATATTTAATGTTATAGAATATTTGGTTTGAAACATAATATTAATGTGGTTATTATTATTATTGGTGGTAATATATTTTATCAATGTTATTAATATTAATATTAAAGTGTTGTGTCATGTGATTATCACCCAATGCTGTAAGAAATTGTGAATAGTAGAAACCAAACTTCAAATATAATGATCATCTTATTAATGATAATATTTTTACTTATTCACCTATAGATTATAACCTATTTATTTTTTAATGAATTTCCTAGATATATTTTGTTTTGGATTTAAGATTTTTAAATTTCTTTCACAATAACATATTTTAAATATTGATTTAAAAAAATAAAAAATTTCTCATACAAAAGAATGTCATATTCAAGGAATAAAATAAATGTAAGAAACTAATAAATTAGAAATTTCAAAGCGTAAATTGTTCAATACAATTTATTGTAACTAGTGTACATACTTTCTTCTTACCATTTAAAATTTTAAAAATATCATTTAAAAAAAAAAAAAAAAAAACCAAATTTTTAAATTACTCAATATTCCATTTTAAATTACACACCAATCATTTTGTAGTGCTTCTGTATTTGGTGCCATCAGTGATGAGGATAAGTCCTTATGCATCTATTTGAAGTGCACTGATTTTATTTTTTATTTTTATGAAAACCAAGAGTTAGAAAAGGATTTATTCATGTCTTTTAAAGTTATACTCCATTCTTCCTTTTTTGATTTGCTTAATATTTTAAACATATAAATCTTCTTTCTTTATTTGATTAGGATGTATTTTGAGTAGCTTGGATTCAAGTAGAGGAGTGGTTAAGGTTATCTGTGATATTTAGAATTTTTAATGTGTGTCATATTTGATTGTGGAAGAAGAAAATATAAGAAAATATCAAATTTATAAATTAAAATTTAGATATGGTGTTTGTACTTGAAATTTTTATGATAAATTAGTAAATTATTTTGATTTGCTTAATATTTTAAACATATAAATCTCTTTTCTTTATTTGATTAGTATGTATTTTGAGTAGCTTGGATTCAAGTAGAGGAGTGGTTAAGGTTATATGTGATATTTATAATTTTCAATGTGTGTTATATTTGATTGTGGAAAAAGAAAATATAAGAAAATATAAAATTTATAAATTAAAATTTAGATATGGTGTTTGTACTTGAAATTTTATGATAAATTAGTAAATTATGCTCAAGCTCTAGTATGTGACATAAGTTTTATTGAAAATATGTAATAAATTATATATTTATAATTTAATTTTTTTAATATTATTATTTTATACAAGATTAAAATAATACAATGTAATAACATAAAACAAATTTAACATAAAAAATATTTAAACCTTGCATACTTTTCTTAGAAGAAGTTCCTAAAAAAATGACATCTCTTGAAAATTAATCCTTGAAGCTTAAAAAACCTAACCTCTAACTACGAATCAATACAAAATATTAATACCTTGATTTTAGTATATGTTTTTTTTTTTTAATTAATAAAAATTGTATTACTCAAAAAACTAGATTACATAGACATCATATGGCAGACAGAGGGAGAAAAAATATCAACCCTTGACCTTTGTTGCCTGGATGAACCACAAGAAATTTTAGGAAAAAATACAAATATATCATGTCCATATAAGAACTAGTTATCTTCCCATACAAAATTGACGTTGAAGCATAGGCCAAAGCCCACAGAGGGTCAAATGAAACCAACGCACCCACCAACATATGCCCAAGAGCACATATAAACCAAACCATCTATTGCGACTAAAGATTTCTCAAGGTCAATTTCAAATTTCTAGTCTCGAAACTCCGAAGGAGATACATGTAAACCCACTGAACAACAAAACGAGAGGCCACTAATGCTAGACTATATTTAAGCAAGCTATAGATAAAACTACTACAAAAAAATCAGCACAAGCTTGCAACAATCGTAACAAAAGAAAACTCCTGAGAGGGAATAAGAGGCACACACACATACCATAGAAGCACACGATCATGAAATTATATTGTCACTATAATCCGTAGACTTGATGACCACCAAAAGGCCATCCAAAAATAAAATAATAAGCCCCAGGAGACCTTGATTCCACCACCCACCACCGATACCTGTATTCACTCTTCATTATTGGAGGACGCGATATGAGTTGGAACCCTTGCGCTAGAGCCACAAGGATCCACCATGTCTCCAACATATGATTCAAAAAGTATGTGGCTCTCCACATTCACCATTGGAGCATCAATTTTGTCCACACAAAACCTCAACTTTTTTAACATTCTCTTCACATCCTCCAAGGAGGAAAAAATATTATATTTTTCCACCTGCTTATATCTAAGAACAAGGTCTAGAAATGCCTTAATTTTCTATTGTAGTGCAACATAATTCAAATATTTTTTATGCATAACCTAGGTATGTCTAGGGCCCAGTGTTGAAAATTGTAGCTTGCGAGGTATTCCACAAGCCAAGATTTGGGTTTGTGAGAATTTTGGTCACAAAAGGACTTTGTGGGAAAAATACCCAAGTGAAGGGGTTTTAGACCCATACAGGATTTAAAATCTAAAAGTGAAAATAAAATAAAAATTAAAAGACAATTAAAAGCCTAAGTTGAAATGGATAATTCATTTAAGATCTATAGGATTCCATAGAGGGCTTTGGAAAGATATTTAATAAGGTCGAAGGATAGGCTAGGGTGCATCGAATGACAGGGAGCTCATTTTATCTAAGGGAATCATTATCTAGGAGGTCGAGAAGGGTTGCAAGGAGGTCAGTTGATCGTAGTGAAAATATTATCAAGAAGGCAACAAGGAAACTCAAGGAGAGTTTCGACCCTCGAATAACTTGATCTTGTGGAAGTATTTCTCAAGCCCTAGCAACAAAGATATCAAAATTTGTTACAAGAATGTGGGTAAGGTTGTAGGCCCATTCTTGGGTATGTAAAGGTGGTTGTAAGGCCTAGATTCCTAGCAAAGAAAAGGGTTGCACATATTGTGACTTGATGGAGGAAAGAGGAGGGGAAAAGAGTCCTATAACACCATTCTCTCTGGAATAAGTAATTTTCATGTAACCACCCTCCTCTAATACTTACCCAAGTTCACCAGTACACCGAGGTAAATATGTGACAAGGAACTAATTTGATATGAATCAACCTCCTAGGTGAAGTTAAAGAAGTGGAATTGACACACCAAGAATTTATTGACTTCCCTCGGGTGCTACAGGACCCTCAAGAACTAAACCACCCTTCCAGGTGCCCAAACCTTGAGTTAAACTTCTTTTCAGTGACCTGCACTCCAAAATGCTCGCACATCACTGTAGAAATTTGATTTTAACCCTCCAGTCACATGCATCAACCTGCATGGTAGAAACTACAATATTTTCCTCCTAGTTCTGTGCTTGCGACCACGATATTTGAGCCACCTTTTCAGGGCTAGTCTTCAAACCATTTCCCAGAACTTGATGAAACTTTATAGAATATTGAGTGACACCAGGACAAGGCCATTAATACAAACTTAGACAACAACATGAGTTATAAATTCCTAACCATGACATTCAGTTCGTCAAACACATTGAGAACATGTAATCTATAGGTCATAACTGCATATATTAACACAAGGGTTTGATACTTATATGAAAATCACTAAGAATGTTTAATTCCCTCTCATAATAGTTGCATTAATATTTATTAGCTCATACATTCATTAACCATTCATCAGCCAATCCAAACACATCAAGAGCCATAACCATTATACATCTCATGACCAAAATATAACCAGTAAATGAAAAACATATACATCATGATAAACCAGCCATCAAAGCTGCATAATAACAAGTAAATTTACTAATGAAATACAAGAGAAAGAGATCTTATTAACATATGCAAAATCCAACCAAGTTATGGACTTCCACATACCACCCGATTATATATTGAGATGAACCAAATCCCTCTTTCAGCCAATCACTACCACACCATATTCCAAGCACGAATGTGGGATATCATGGAATAAACCAAGAAAAACCAAAGCAACGCTTCTAGAGGCAAAACCACCTCAACTCTCAACCAATGATTCCACCTCATAGTCGTACATCACTAACATCAACATATCGGCCTCTACCTAATTTGTTCATGGCTCTAGAGAATTTGTTCCAACCTGACTCTAGGGCTAGTAACTCAATCCACAATTGTCATAGATCTTGAGAGAGTTTTTCCAACCAAGGCTGTAGGACTAGTAACTCAACCCACCAAGGGATCCATAGGGTTTGTCCAACCAAGGCTTCTAGGACTAGTAAATCAACCCAAGTTGTTCTAGGGATTGCAAAGTGTTTGTAAAACCAAGGCTACAAGAACTAATAACTCAACCCAAAACCATAAGTAACATGAGCACCAATGAGAAAAAAAAAGTGAAAACCAACAACACCATGGCTATCCAGGAAATGGAAAGGCTAGGCAAAGCCACTGTTAATCCAGAAAATCCTTCATGACAATGATAGATCCTAACCAAATAACCACATACATACAACATGCATGCCAAAACTAGAAAGCAAACCATACATGAAACTCGATTCCTGCTTTCCTTTTCCTTCTTTCTCCAAATCTAATGTGCTCCAAGAATGCTCCAAGATTTATCTGAGTGTGAGTGAGAGAGAGAGAGAATAAAATAGAGCTCCAAGCTAAAACTGAGAAAAAGGTTGTAAATTGATCATTAAGGCCTCTATTTTCTTCATTTTCATTTATTTTTCCTTCAATTTTCCTCACATGCAATTTTGTGACCTTTCACCTTCCTTTTCTCCTATTTTCCATTATTTTCATTGATAAAGTTCGATTAATGTTGATTTTCCTTTCCAAAGCCTTTGTGAATGCATTTTCTAATTTCCATAGCCATAA
Source organism: Pinus albicaulis (assembly GCA_034641835.2). Lineage (NCBI taxonomy): Eukaryota > Viridiplantae > Streptophyta > Pinopsida > Pinales > Pinaceae > Pinus > Pinus albicaulis. The sequence continues at coordinate 622,280,544 of CM076571.1, forward strand.
ATTAATCACTAGTTATCCCGTCACTATGTTTTTTCCCAACATTCAACTTGCAAGATGTGTCCCATGACCTTGGCCTTATTTTTCTTTATCTATTAACTTTATTACATGGAATTTTAGCTAGGGTTATTACACCGCAAGCCCTTGTGTGCTTGGTACAACAACCAAAGTCCTAGAAGAAGTGTGGCCAGGAGGGTCAAGCACCCTTAGAAACCCAACACAATAAAAGAGAGGCCTGCTTAGCCTAGTTGAAGCAGAACAAACCTAAAATAATAAATTTGTGTGACTGTCCAAGTGACTAGTGCCTTGGGAAAATTGGATGAGTAGTTAGGTTTTGAAGGAGTTGCTAGAAAAGGGTTAGTTGTGAAGAAATTTCTAAGTGGATGAAGGGTTGTTCTAGATTTGAAATGCCCTAAGACCTATCTTTTTTAGTGACAAAATTTAGGTAGTGGGTAAATATTGTGCGACCCTAACAGGGATACTTCCTATGCAGGTCAAAACCCTTGAAGGAAAGTCTAGATCTAAGAAATATAAACCTAGATCTGTGTCAAACAAAGAGAGTCGAAACCCTAGTAAGGATGAAAAATTGATTCTATGCTTGGAAAAAAGGATGAGAAGAGAGGATTGTAATGAAGGGTTGCATGGTAAAGGAACAGGAAGGTTTTCTTCATTGGTTGAAGCAACTTCTATATCTAGGCAGATATGGAAGTGTAGGAAGTTCTCAAAAATAAAAAGGTATAGTAAAAAAGTACAACGATATTGTATAAGGATCAAATCATTGTTAGGTCGCACTCAATTAGTTGGTGATAAGACCTATATGAGGGGAGATTTATAAGATCCAAATATGAAGAATAGCAGGCAGTTTCATGGAGCAGATAGAAGCGCTGGTTGAGGGGAAACATAGTGCCCTAGGCCTGCACGCATAGGTCTCCACCATCTCCACTACATAATGTTACATAACAATATAGGTGCACCAGTTCTATTTGAAAGTTAAAATTAAATGGAGTGGGGGTTGGGGAGCGCCGACGGACCCAACTCGTTGGTGGCCCCATGGAGCAGTCACATGATAAACCGCAACATAAGATGTAACGTCTGATGGATTTTTAACTCCAACGTTTATTAACCTTGTCACATGGCGAGGTTTCTTGCAATAGTTACGCCGAAAATTTCGAATAACCCCGCGTTTAACTCCTATTTCAAACTATAACCCACAGGTCACATATGGAGTTCCACTCAGTATTTATTGTAACCGTGGGATTCGGGGGTTGGAATGTGGCCACCCCTACCCTTAACGTTAAATTTTCCGGTTAGCGCTGGCGGGAATATTTAGCGTGCCCCTAAAATTTTGGGTTTTGGCCAAATGTAACTGGATTTAAGTGGATTTCTCCACAATTAGTGGAGGTTTTCTAGGAGTTACTGGGAAAATGACTTGAAGGGTCAATTTTCACCCAATCTGAGGGAATGAAGAGTCAATATAAACTAATTGGAGCATTCAGGAACCATTGGTGCAGAGAAAACAACCATTAGAGGCCTGTAAACACATATATTTGCAAAATTTTGAGCATAATGAAATATGGACATGCCATTGGGAGTTGGACCAACAGATGTAGCCCAGGAGGGGTGAGCTGCTTCATCATGCTTGTTAAGTAAATTTTATGTGTTTTTTTATTTCTCTATTATACAATGTTGTTCAGTGTTATTTGCTCTTATTTCATGCTTCTAATTCACTAAAATAACTTATATTTCATGGTTAAAATTCTCAATCCTTAAGGAAACTATGGAGACAAGTATGCACATGTTTTATAACTGAAAAGACACTTAGCACAGTAAAATTAATACAGTACTTTTCGATCAGTTTGGTATCAGAGCAGGAGTTTATTCTCTGGTGTTGTTTTGTGCAAAGATTTTTTTAACTGTTTGCAAGTGTTAGATGCTTACTAGGCTCAAGCTCAAGAGAGGAGAAGGAAAATTGGTGGAAGCAAGAGGGTCTCAAAGTGAGCCATGTCAAAGGAAAGCAAGATTGCCACAATCTCCACCACCTAGTTCACCTCCTAAGGAAGCAGAAGTAGCATTAAGCATTCCTCAAAAGGAAGGAGAAACCCATGAAGAAGTTGATCCCAGAGATGAAGAAAGAGTGTTAAGGAAATCATTTCTTGACTTGACTGAGATGGTTAGAATCCTTTATCAAGAAAGGAATGAGAATCTGGAAGGAGAAGGATCCAAAATTCACAATCAAGGACAGGGATCATCAAGAGGTCATAATGATGAAGATAAGTCAAAGAAGGGCAATGGAGGAAATGGAGGCAGTGGAAAGTCACCATCCTCACCCTCATCATCATAATCCTCTACTTAATCTTCAGTACATCAGTCATACAAGTCAAAGAACACTGGTAAAAGTCATTTTTTAAAACTTGATGTTACGTTTGAATTACTAATGTTTAATGGTGAAGTCAATGCAGAAAAGCTTGATAATTGGATTAGGCAATTGGAGGTCTATTTGAGAATCCAAAACCTTCAAGATGATGATACCAAATTCCAATTAGCTTCATTGAGAATGGAAGGTGCAACACTTGTTTGGTGGGAAGTCAAGACAAAGGAGGAGATCAAGAAGCTTGGTAAGATTATTCTATCATGGACTAATTTCATTATTGCAATAAAACAACATTTTTATCCATTAGCTCATATGAAGAAAGCCATAATGAACTGGAAAAACTTAGAGAATTGAAAGGACAAAATGTACAAGAATACACCCAAGAATTTAGGAGAAGAGCTCTCTTATTAGGGGTAGATTTGCAGGGCCAAGATACTTTTCTCAAGTACATAGGAGGCTTACATAGCGACCTAAAACATACTATCCTCGTGTTTAACCCCACAAGTTTAGATGAACTATGTGTTCAGGCCACACATCTAGAAGCTAGAGGGAGAAACATTTCTGAAGAGGGTAGGAAGAAACCTTTTAAGGGTAAAAACAAAGAGAAGACATCAAAAGGTAAAAGAAAAAAGAATGCATCTGTTAATAAAGAGGGAGAAAAAATGGTTTTTAAAAACTGTTCAAAATAAGGTCATGATGAAAATCATCATTGGAAATTACATCCTGAAAATAAGCCTAAGTACTATAACAACAAAGGGAAACAGAAAACTACAGCTACAACTCAACATGATTTAGGAGAGGATTGAGGTGATGAATCTAAAATTACAGCCATGGGATTAAAGAAAATGAAGGGGAAATAAATTGAAACTAAACCTAGTATTAGACATCAAACTGTCACATACATGCTCCAAATGAGGAAGAAAGAATTGAACTATTTCAAGTGAGGGTCATATCCAAACATACTAAGATTGACACGTTGTTTGACAGTGGGTCACAAGAAAACTTAATCTCTGAAGACTTGGTCAAGAAACTTAATATTGAGACCATACCACATCCAAAACCATATCCACTTGGCTGGATTTGTAAGGATGAAAATTTATAGGTTTCAAGGAAGTGTATATTGCGGTTTGCAATAACTGCACATTTTGTTGACACCATTGAATTAAATGTGGTTTTGATTGAAATAACAAGTATTGCGTTGGGGAGTCCTTACTTGTATGACAAGAAAGCGACCTTCCATTGCCATGAGAAAAAATACCATTTATTTAAAGATGGCAAGGAGTACACTGTTAGAGCACATCGCAAGAAGACAAATATTTCTATGGTAAATGCTGGACATGTAAAGAGATTGGTAAATTCAATTAAGAATTTTGTTCTTCTAATGATTAAGCCTAAAGCTGATGATAATAATGAATCATTTGAGGGTTGTGATCCTAAGTTGAAATCAGATTTATATGATGTAGTTGATGCACATCATGAAATGTTTTAGGAGCCAAGATTCAGTTGCAACAAGATTGTCCTCTTCCAAACATCGACATGTATCGCATGTCGATAATGGAGAATGATGAAATAAAGAGGAAAATCCAGGAGATGTTGGACAAAGAAATCATAAGGCCAAACAATTTTCCACGCAGTTCACTCATATTCTTGATTCCAAAGAAAGATGGGACTTGGCGCAGGTGTGTAGACTTCAGAGCTTTGAGAAAAATAACAGTAAAGAATCGATACCCACTCCCAAGGATAGATGATTTTCTTGATCAACTGAAAGAAGAAATTTTTTTCACTAAGTTAGATTTACGAAGTGGATATCATCAAGTAAGGATTGCAGAAAGTGATGTATGGAAAATTGTATTCAAAGCCAAACAAGGACTCTTTAAGTGGTTAGTAATTCTATTTGGTTTGTGTAATGCACCGACAACTCTCATGCTTGTTATGGATAGTGTTTTGCATCCATTTCTTGATGAATTTGTGATTTTGTACTTAGATGAAAGATTTATTTTCAAAAAAAAAGGAGAAGAACATGCCTTTCATGTGAATAGAGTGCTTGATGTTTTGAAGAAAGAGAAATTGTTTGTTAAGATGTCAAAGTGTGAGTTTGGAAAGACTTATTTGGTTTATTTGGGACACATTGTAGGAGGAGGTGTAGAAATTTGAATAACTGATATATTATTCATCGAGTTTCTCCTGATCACACACTATTTTAGCTTCATGCACAATACAAAATCTCTTCTACCATTGATCATTACATGCAGAAATAAAATCAGTTGCATGCGCACATTAAAACCATAAAAATTCACACATATGAACACAGTATTTCATGGGAAAGCTTAAAGCTGAAAACCCCCAACTATCTGTATATTATATATGTCATAGAGATCATGTAACAATCATCATACAAAGCTCCTCACAAGATCTTAGTATAATCTCGACTTTCTACACACTAATCAAGCTAGATCTAGCAAAACACATGCTCCAATCTCTGCCACTTGATAGCCTGCCTCTACTGCGCAATCCATGCTGAAGAATTCTTCTTGATGAGAATTTAATTACCCCAGCCTTGCTCACGCAGTATTTATAGGCATCTCTACTGAGTGTTGGATGCAAACCATGCATCACTTACAGTCACAACTGATAGTCACACTTGCCCTTTCACCTATCTCTGCACTGGTCTCCACTGAAACTGTCCATGCACTAAAGTTAACTGATGTATTCTTTAGTTGATTAATGAGTTTATAATTAGTGAATTAATTAATAATTAATTCACACCACTCTTACTAATTGTATCAATTAGTTAAAATAGATACAAATAGCTCAATTATGTTTAGATTAGTTAAACTGAATACAACTCCACTAACTTCCTCAATCAACTCCACCAAACTCTGTCACATGAGTTCTAACTGAAGTATCCATGTAATAGCTCCACTTAACCCTCAGGAATAGCGTAATTCCTTCTGTCAGCTCCTGTGCCACATCTGTGCACTTAACTGAAGTGCTCCAAGAGAATAAGATAATGTTTAGAGTCCAGATATTATAAAGAGCTAATAATTTTCGACATATCTATTTTTAGACTGGAAGTCTAAAAATAGAGGTCCATCTATTTTTACCAACTTGACCAACCATCCATAAATAGCATCCCGAAACTCATAGAACATGATCCATGTGTCTAAATATAGACATAGTCTAAAAATAGACTTTGCGACAAAAATCACTTGTGTGGCCCCCACCTAGTTTAGGTGATCACTTTCCAACTAGGATCAGGAATGATGTTTCAGGATGCCTCCTTCACTATTTCTTGTTGCAATATTCAACACTCCCTCTCAACAATAAAGGACTCTCTTTTCATGCGACATGAAACTCCATGCATTTGCCATGCAACCTTCACAAGCGCCATGCAACTCCATGCATATGCTCTGCAACTCCTCTGAAAATGAATAGGCTACAAACAACTCAATCAGTCTGATGCATCTATCATCAAAGTATTTGACTTCTCCTGGGCCCAACTGCACATGTCATCAGGAACCACTACTCTGTTGAACTCTTGCACCCATGTACTCTGCACTTGTTGTCAACTCTGATTCGCGCTCCAGTATCCGACACTGTCACTTTGATCTGCCTGCATCAATCCAACTGATCATGCTACTGCTGCGCTGTGGGAACCTCATAGCCAGGTTCAACTCATGATATCCACACCATCTCATGAATCCTGCCCAGAAATCTCCTCTTGGGATTAATCATGCATGTCGCCCCACCTCTCACTTGGTGGTATAGCTGCATGCACTCCCTCTGCCCATCTGGCACGAAATTTCTCTGCATGAGTGGTTTCTTCCACTCCATGATCCTCATCATGTGGCTGCTCCACATCCCGAGGTTCAATCTTACCTGAATGCAAAAATTTCTCCCTCTCAAGAATCAATTGCATGGCTTTCCTACACTTCCCAACAGTAGGAAGCTCCGTAGAAATCCCATCTACTTCAAGTCTGTAGAGATTCTTGGCTCGAATCCCAACCTTCTTGACTTGTCCTTCTTCATCCACACTAACTCCTACACTCCCAATCTCATCCCTGTAGTGGACAAACTTTGTCAAGTATACCGGAATAGTGTCATTCTTCTCCATTTTTATTTTCCTGAGTTTATCCTTGAGCGCCAACTTCCTCTAGTCGCTCTTGCTTTGGAACAAATCTGTCAAAGCTTTCCACATCAAGAATGGATAAGCTTTACCATGAAGGTTGGACAATATGTGATCCCTCACAGCTTCCAACAGAATCCTTCGACACCTTGCTACCTTCTTTTGCCATGCGTCAAGTGCGGCAACATCGCTAGAATCCGGTTTTGGAATTTCTGCATCTATGAATTCCTTCAACCCATTGTCATCCAGCACCGCCTCCATCCTATCCTTCCATGCAATATAATTTGAGTTGCCCTCAAGGGAATACTCCAATCGCAATCCGTTGAAAGACATCTCAACTTTGACACCAAGAAAACACTGCAGCAATTTCGAATTCCACCAGCACAAAACTCAACCGCTTCAATGCATTGCAACAAAAATCACTTGTGTGGCCCCCACCTAGTTTAGGTGGTCACTTTCCAACTAGGATCAGGAATGATGTTTCAGGATGCCTCCTTCACTGTTTCTTGTTGCAATCTTAAACAGGAGGCTAGTTGAGAATTGATCCTCCTAAAGTGAAAGCCATTGTGAATTGGCCCACAACCAAAATAGTAACCAAGGTAAGAAGTTTCTTAGGTGTAGCTCAGTATTGGAGAAAGTTTATTGCTAATTTTTCTACCATAGTAGCTCCTATGCATGCAGTGACAAGTGTGAAGAAAGGCTTCCAATGGGGAGGAAAACAACAACAAGATTTCGAAGCCTTAAAGGAAAAGATCAGTTCAGCTCCCGTCCTTGCATTACTGAATTTGAGACAACCATTCGAGATACAAACTGATGCTAGTGATTATGCCATGGGTGCAGTTCTTTTGCAACAAGGTAAGACTATTACTTTTCATTTTGAAACATTCAATGGTGTTGTAACTAATTATCCTACATATGAAAAAGAACTGTATACGTTAGTACAAAGCATCAAGAAGTGGAAACACTACTTGATGGGTAAAGAGACAATTATAAATAACGATCACCAACCATTACAGTACTTGCAGTCGCAAAAAAAATTGCAGCAATCATGACATTTTAGGTGGATGGGATTTGTTCAACAATTTCACTTGTTATAAGGTACAAGAAAGGTATTTTTAATAAATTTGTTGATATGCTTTCAAGACCGATTATTAGTGCATCTGATTTACTAAAAAATGATTCTATTGTACATGAGAGTTACATAGAACAATATGCACATGATGTTGATTTTTAAGATGTGTATGCTAGTTTGAGTGAAGGGAATCAAGTTGAAGAAAATGATTATCACATGCATAACAATTTTCTGTTTCATTTGGGAAAATTGTGTATACCACAAGGAGAGAGGCTAAGTGTCATGAGAGAAGCTCATTCATCTCTTGTTGCTGGACACTTTGGGGTAAGAAAATAGTGGTGCATCTACAGAGGTATTGCTATTGGCCTCGCATGATAGATAGTGGGTCGTATTTTATAAGAGGTTGTTCTGTGTGCAACAGGAAATCATAGTAATAGGAATCTTGGGTTGTACACACCACTACTGGTACCATCAAGGCTATGGGAGAGTGTCTCCATGGAATTTGTTGGAGGTCTACCTATGTCAAGAAAACAAAATGATTATATTTATGTAGTTGTGGATATATTCAGTAAAATGTGTATACTTATGCCATGTAAGAAAACCATTATTGTTGAACAAACTGCTGAACTTTATTTTCAACATGTATGGGTTCATTATGGATTTCCTACTTCTATTGTTAGTGACAGGTATTCCAGGTTCATTGGGAATTTTTGGTCCAATATTGGAGTATCATGGACACAAAGTTGAAAAAGAGTATTGCTTTTCATCCGCAAACTGATGGCCAAACCGAGGTGGTGAAAAGAACCGTTGTGCATCTATTGATAGGATATTGGAGAAAACATCCTAAGTTGTGGGATGAGAAACTGTATTACATTCAGCACACTTACAACTCGACAAAACACTCTTCTACAAATACATCACCCATTTAAGTATGCTTTGGGTATTTGCCAAAATTGCTATTAGCCTTCATCTTTGAGAAGGATGTTGCAATTGATGGGCATAATTATATTAACAAGGCTCAAAATTTCATTGAGAAAATTCAAATTATATGTCAACAAGTTCAAGAACAGCTTGAGAAAAGTCAAAGAAAATACAAGGAGAGGCATCAAAAACATAGATTTGATCACAAGTTTCAAGAAGGAGATGAGGTATGGTCACACATAAGAAAAGAAAGGATGCAAGGGGAAGGTAAAAATCTCAAACCCATTCACTATGGTCCATTCAAGATCATAAAGAAAGTTGGTAACAATGCATTTCAACTTGACTTTCCTTCATATATGCAAATGTATTCATTTGTTAATGTTGAAAATTTACGTTTGTATGAGACACCTTTGATTGATGATAAAGGAAATGATTTTCAGTTGCCTTCTATTAAATATTTCTCTCCATAATTTCTGGATGAGCTCAAGGAAGATACAATTCTTGACAGGAGGACAAGAGCATCCAAGAGGGGTAGTGTTGACTACCTTCAAGTTGGGCTCAAAGGTAGTAAGCCAAGCAAGGAAAAGTGGATGGAGGTTGGAAAGGTGAGGGAGCTATACCCTCATCTATTGAACAGCTAATAAAGTCTTTTAGGGTCCAAAATATTCCCAATGGGGAGGTGTGATCAGGAGTTCATAAATTTTTCTCAAATTGAAAGTTACAGGATTGGGTTGAAACCAGGATGGTTACGTAGATCTCATCTTCCTGATTCCAGTGCCATGAATGGTTCTAAAAATCGATGTCATATGAGGGAGATATCACATTTTGATCAATTACCCAAACAACTAAATTTTGCGACAAGGTTGACTGGGATGCCCAATCAGCATGCAGGGTGCACAGTCAACAAAAAGGAATATTCTGAAGAATATTCCATTTCTCAGAGCCAGTCAGAGGATTACAAGTGGCTTGATTTCATTTGTTGGATGGATTGTACATTGTTATTGGTGGACCAATTATAGGGTGACACGTGGCCAACCTTGAGGCCACCATATTTCCCCAAGGAGGTATGGTAAAATTTTATGGAGTTCCATAGGGCTCGACCCCACAACCTCTGGCCTGCACACATAGGTCTCCACCATCTCCAATACATAATTTTACTTAACCATATAGGTTCACCGGTTCTATTTTAATGTTAATGTTAAATGGAGTGGGGGTTGGGGACCGTTGGTGGTCCCAACTCGCCGGCGGCCCCACGGAGCAGTCACATGACAAACCGCAACATAAGATGTAACTTCCAATGGATTTTTAACTCCAAAATTTATTAACCATGTCACATGGTGGGGTTTCTTGCAATGATTACGCCAATAGTTTCGAATAACTCCGCGTTTAACTCTAGTTTCAAACTATAACCCACAGTTCATGCATGGAGTTTCGCTCAGTATTTCTTGTAACCGTGGGATTTGGGGGTTGGAATGTGGCCACCCCCTAACCTTAAAAATAATTTTTACAGTTAGCGCTGGCAGGAATATTTAGTGCGCCCTTAAAATTGTGGGTTTTGGCCAAATGTAACTGCAGTTAAGTGGATTTCTCCACAATTAGTGGAGGCTTTCTAGGAGTTACTAGGAAAATGACTTAGAGGGTTTATTTTTTTCCCAATCTGAGGGAATTTAGAGTCATTATAGACTAATTGGAGCATTCTGGAGCCATTGGTGTAAAGAAAACAACCATTAGAGGCCTGTAAACACATGTATTTGCAAAATTTTGAGCATAATGAAAGATGGACAGTCATTGGGAGCTGGATCAGCAGATGTAGCCCATGAGGGGTGAAATGCTTCATCATGCCTGTGTTAGTGTGTTTGGTGCATGCATGTATGAAATCACAGCAACTTAAGGGGTGTGGTTTACCCTCTTAAGTTATTGGTCACAGGCAGAAAAATAAGTGGAGTCAAGCAAGTTAGTGGAACATGCTAGAACATAAACATCCTAGATAGAGAAATAGCATTTGTATTCAAACATAAAAACTAAACTAAAAGTAAAACAAATAAAACACAAGCTCTAAATTGATTCAAACAACCGCAATAATCCAAACAATGGCACTTAAGACCCCTCTTATTGAGTGCTGGTAGGAAATGAGGATGAAACTTTAAGCCACTTGCCAAGGGGCCCTTAGAACTGGGGGTTCTAAGTCCTGATGCAAGGATGTCTTTACTTCCAAGCTTGCCTCGGTGCAAAGTCTCCCTCTCTCTATTATGATGGAATGAAGTTTTTGGATGGCCAACAAATGAGTCCCCTCTATCTCTGATCCAGATTAAACACTACTGGTATTTCTTGGGGCAATTTTTGGGAGAATAACAATGTGCTCTCAATTTTTTCATCTCTTGGTGGACTTTTATAAGAGAAGTCAAATCCTCCTCCCTCTCTTGGTACATTGTGGATGGTGACCTAAGAGAGGGGGATGATTCCATTGTGTGCCACATTTATTCCATTGTGTGCTCCCTTGATGTCCTAAGGAGGCTTTGGTGGCTGTCCTTAGGTAGCTTCAAGTGTGAAATCACTATCCTAGAGTGTGCCTTTTGAGGTCCCAGAAAGTGACTTCTGCCACTCGCAAGATTGCGTGCATTTCGAGTCAAAAGGCGTGAAAAGACACTCTTCTCGAAGGTTTTTGCGCGCAAAATAATTTATGACTTGATAAAATTGGATTTTTCCTCAGACCTTAGAGATTTTTAAATAATTTCCAAATTCTCTAATGTCTCTCAACCCTGTAAATCCTTCTGCTTGACATTAAATAATGTCGTCTTTGCTTGTACAATTTTCCAGTGTTAACAGTTGCCCCCTAATATGTGAGGTCAGAAGAACTGTATAGCCAAAATCCATTATAGTTTCTTTTCTGTATACATTGCATCGAGAGAGAGAGACTTGCGTGCAGCTTAGAATTGGAGACACCCTGCACCGGTTCGAAGAACAAACATGTCCTGTGGGACCCCTGTAAGCAAATATAATACAATATATACAAATTTTCTATGAGGCATGCAAGTCCCATGCTCATAATGTTGTGGCTAGTGAAACAAATCTATTTGATAGATACATGTTCTGTCTGTGTCACTAATATGGTAGTGATCTGGTGGTTGATGACGACGAGGGCGTTTTTTCTTTGACAATAGGTGGAACATGGTACCCACATGCGTAAAATTGGTATGGCATGTAACTATGAACTGTACGCATAGTTGTTGGCTTGGACCTTCCCGTGCAAGCATTGCTGAAAGAGACACTTATGAAGGCACGGGTCTTCGACGAATTTGATCAAAGTGCAATGGTTGTAAGGTACGATACCATCTTGACATAAAAGATTGTGTTGTAGTCGAATGTTAGGAGGATTAATGACATCTGTGGGAAATGATGTCTCCCGCAGTGCCACCTGAGGATGCCCCTTTTATGGAGAGGGGTGATCCAAGGTACCAATTCCTTTTTGGAAAATAGGTGTTGAAGTCGACAGAAAGGAAGCCTCAACTGAACGAGGGGTCACTGATATGAAGGATCATGATCCTAGATGTGATGGTTTTAACATAGGCATGGTGGCGAGGGGTGACTGAAAATTGATGATGGGGGTTCAGTGGCCCAAGGTAAGAGTATAATAAGCATCTTGGCGGCAGTCATAACTATTTCTGATGGGGAAATCCCTAGAGTTGGTAGGACTTCCAGGGTGGGTATAAATTGGTTATGAATGTCATAGTGGCTTTTGCGTGAGGGTGTGATACTCTGACCAAGGGTGTTCAGGGACAGCTGCCATGGGAGAAAAAATGAATGAGTGGGTGGGGGATGTAGTGCACCGTTTGCAGTATTTATCCACTTACCAAAAGAATAAAATAATGGGGTTTAGTTTGTACAAAACATAGAGATCGGTGCCCCAAAACATGAAAGTGTTCTCTCACTGATGACGTGAGGAAGGTATTTTGTTGAGGGTGGGGGCCCCATTGGTTGGTATCATGTGTGAGGTTGATGAAGTAGATGAAAAAATTATCGCAGATGGGATTATGCTGATGGAGGTATGGTCGGAAAAATGCGAGGCGTGGTAGTGCACTTTTGATCTACTTGTACAACCTGATAGTCCGAGAAAGGGGTTTTATTTTGTATGGTAAAAATTTACCTTATGCATGATGGATGGATGGGCATGAGGAGCTTCCCAGACTAAAGTGGTATGGCCATGGCATCACTTTTGTTGTGATATATGGTCTACTGTGGGTGACGAGCGCCATGGAGGGGAGGCTCTATCAACCAACAAGGATGTTTATCATGTGCAGGGCGAGGTGATGATAAACACAGTCAGATATGTGAAACCTATGGTTAAATTCTAATGGAGAAATGATGTCAGGATATGCAGAGTTTTCTAGGACTCTATCATGCTGGGGGAAGAATGATACCTGCTCTGGAACTTTCAGTGGATGGAGTTGTGGATGGTTTGCGAGCTTTCCTACACAAACAACTACCTCAAGTGAAAGAATCTTCTTTATCAAATATTATTGAAAGTCATGAGCTTTAAAAAGGAAGATGAGAGAGGGCATAATTGTCGACGCTGGAAATTTATTTTTTTCAGGAGTGTGAATGTGTGGCATCGCCTCTGTTCATTATGGAGTGCTGATCACAGTGCTGCTTTTGGTTCGAAGAATGGACCTTCTGATCTCTTGTTATGCTCCTCCAAATTTTTTGAAAAGGGTGATATATAGGTGAATATGGCCCTAATTCAATTAATTTGTACTTGTTGATTTTTTGAGAGGTCAGAGGCTTCTATGGAGCAGTTCTTGTCATTGTAGTCAGCCTGAGCACCAGGGATTAGCAATATCATGCCCAAGTAACCTCCATGACGTTCTGCACTATAATTTTTCCAGTCTGAGGGTGTCGGCATTCGTACAAACTTGATTTGTACGGATTCTGAGTGATTTGTACGGATTCTGGGTGATCAGGGCAAGGGCACGCCCTCTGTGCACATTTTCTGAGGTTTTGAGCACTCTAGGCACTTTGTTCCCCTTTTTTCGCGTGCCTTATGCACGCCTATGGAAAATACAGGAGCACCTTGAGCGCGCATGTCTTAGAGACAAGCGCACAAAAGGCCGAGGAATTTTTTTTGAGTTTTTTTACCTATTTTTTGATGTTTTTCTGTTGCTGATGGGTTCCTGTTTGGATGACAGGTTGTTGTGGAGGGAGTGTGATTTGCTCAAGCTCCGTACTGCACTAGCCGTCAATGGTCAGGTGCGTTGATAGATGGTGTAATGGGGGCTCCTAAATTTCATGGAGAACGAGCTTCTTCAGTCTCAGACCAATTGCTACGTTACTTGATCCAACATTGGCACATGAGGTGCAACATGTTTGTGTTGCTTTGGACTAACCTTTCTATCTGTCTTGAGACAGATGTATACTTTGTGACTGGGTTACTACCTCATGGTGAGGCATTGCGGTATCCACTCCCTTCTGTGAGGGTGGACTTGGAGAGGTTCCGGGCACGTCATTGTGGTGGGGCGCTACTTACAGAGGGGTGCATCAGCATTGCCTCAGTGACAGACTTGGGCAAGCGGTGTGCTTTAGCAACTATTGTGCAACTCGCAGTGTCATTGGCACCACATCAGGCATCTGGCCCGTAGGTTGGAGTCTTGCACCGGTTGAGGTCCAGGCATTTCTTTGAATTTTCCCGCTTCCGTTATGACGAGATGGTGACGCAACTTAACAAGGTCTGGAGTGGATCAAAGATATTTGCGTACGCCGGTATTTTATGCAGCGTCATGTACGAGAGGGTAGTGACGTTGAGACTAGTGGTGGCAGTGCCTCCTGGGGGGCCACGAGAGCCTCGCATGAGGAGGTGGGCTTCTGTGATGCCACGAGGGGGTGGGGGTATGGTGGGGCGTTACTGGAACGCCACGATGGAGGCTTGGTTTAAGGTCAACCCCTAGATGTTTCTATCATTCCCATATGAAGGGATGGACTTCAGGGGGATCCAGAGATGGGTCTCCCTCCTGGTTATGCTTGGGGGCCAAAAGGTATGTTTTTATGGTTTTTGCATTTATTTGAGTATATATGTGCTTATGTGTTTCGATGGTGACAGTGACAGATTTTTGATTACTCTTGCAAATGTTGGCAAGGTACGTCACCCCGTGGCTCAATTGGTTGGCCATGGTCCTCTTCGGAGGCCTCGGGGTAGTCGTGGGGGGCCGGGAGGGGATGCTTCATAGCTTCAGGGTAGTGGAATTGGTGGTGGTGCTAGCCCTTCGGGAGAGGGCAGCAGCTCAGCTGTTGCCGAGGCTATGACCGAGCAAGCTCATGCTGATGCGGAGGTGGCATGTGCTGATGCGGTAGAGGCATGTATTGCTTAGTTGACTACTCGGGTGTCAGTCCGAGAGGATGCCTAGGGTCGAGTGGACCGCTTTATCGAGGGGATGCCGACTCGAGTTTTTATGGATGATATATAGGAGGTTTGTTTCGAGACGGTGATGGCCCAAGAGAGGGACTATCAGCCTATTTTACATCTGGTGGCAGTCTCAGTTGTGACGATGGTTCTAGTGGTGGTACCAGGAGCAGCTGTGGATCCAGGTGCCCTGCCTAGGGGAGCACCGCCCTAGAGTTTACTTGTACATGGGGAAATCAACCATTATGAGGAACCTTCCCCTATTTTTTGATGACTTTTGTGTATATTTGGGTTGGCCGATGGGTCAACAACACCATTTTATGTACTCAGACATATACACCATGATATATATATATATATATATATATGAGAGATATTTTTGCGGCTCTACATGTTGTGCCCCCTATTGAGATTGCAACAAGATGATGAGCTTAGTGGAAAGAAGTCGCCTTCACTAAGTGGGCCCGTAGGCTATTTTTGGCACAAAGTCTATTTTTAGACTATGTCTATTTTTAGACATATGGATCATGTTCTATGAGTCAGCAGGATGCTATTTGTGGATGGTTGGTCGTTTCAGAAAAAATAGATGGACTTCTATTTTTGTATATTAATCTATTTTTAGATTTCCGGGCTAAAAATAGAATATGTCGAATATTATTAGCTCTTAATAATATCTCGACTTATAAAAAATATCTTATTCTCTTCGGGAGCACTTCACAGTTCACAGATGTGGCACAGATACTACAAGGAATTATGCTATTCCTAAGGGTTATGGAGCTATTGCATGGATACTTCCCATTAGAACTCATGTGAGAGAGTTTGGTGGAGTTGATTGAGGAGTTAATGGAGTTGTGTTCGCTTAAATAATCTAAACATAGCTGAGCTAGTTGTATTTAGTCTAACCGATTAATACACTAGTGAAGAGTGGTGTGAATTAATTATTAATTAATTCACTAATTATAAACTCATTAATCAACTAAAGAATACATCGCTAACTCTGCATGGACAAATTTAGTGGAGACCAGCAAGATAGGTGAAAGAGCAAAGCATCGGGGCTAGACTATACTCGTTGCATATTTGGTAACAACCAAAGGATTGGATGAGACGATGAGGATCGTATCAAGCATAAACAAGAGGTCTGGTTATTTAATGAGCCATCCCATAGCATTGATTACGTAATAGAGGCTGGCTATCAGGTGGCAGAGATTGGAGCATGTGTTTTGCTAGATCTAGCTTGATTAGTGTGTAGAAATTGGAGGTTGTGCTGAGAGCTTGTGAGGAGCTTTTTACATTGATTTCTACATGATCTCTATGACATATAATATACAGATAGTTGGGGTTTTCAGCTTTAATATTTCCCATGAAATTCTGTGTTCATATGTGTGATTTTTTATGGTTTTAATGTGTGCATGCAATTGATTTTATTTCCGCATGTAATGATCAATGGTAGAAGAGATTATGTATTGTGAATGAAGATAAAATAGTGTGTGATCAGGACAATCTCGGTGGATAACATATCGGTTATTCAAATTTTCTACACCCCCTGTTTCTATTTATGGATGATGTTATGTTGATTCATATCTATGTTTTTGGTTTCTTATGTATGATGGTTTATTCGAGATGCATTCCAGTTTAGAATATTGTTAGCTATGCGATCAACTATTTGGTTTTCACTCCTTGGTACATGTGTAAATGTAATTTTCTGCTTAATCTTTTTGCACACAAATATTTTCTAAATAGATGTGAACCTCTTGTCTCAAATGTTTGGTTTAACTGTGACACTACTAACTGGGAATCGAGGTAGATATGCATATGGTGTATTCCCTGATGGAAGGCATCGCACATAAATCTGATGACGACATCATATTCTGCCTGATTTTTTGTTGTTGAACCGATGCACACACCGTTTGTGTGGAGTGGTGATCGGTCAGGGTGATAGATGACCCAGGCAACTGCTGCTAAAATTTGAGACCATCTTGATGCTCCAACATCAAATCTGAATTAAGGTTCAGGTTGGTAATCCATGCCAACACTTTGAGCGTGTTTTGTAATAAGTCTTTTGGTAAAAAATTTAAAGTGGCTGGGTTTGTGTACATTCACTCTAGGACAGGGCCATCTTGGCCCTTATGGGTAGAAATTCTTGAGGTAGAGGCCATTGACGGGGTTGCTGAGGCATGCCCTGTCTGATTCTGTCAAGATATATGCCCCCTAGTGATGGTAATGTTCTATGATCTAGGGTCCTTTCCACAAGGTTTCAAACTTCCCTGGCCCTAGGGCTTCTTTTGCGACATCATAGTAGAGGACTAGTTCTCCCTTCGTGAATGAACGAGGGTTGATGTGGTAGTCAAATGATGCTTTTACCCATTTCTTATGGGCCTCGTTGGGTTGCAGTGACTGTCGTTGGCTTTCATCAACGAGATCTAGTTGTACTAGGTGCTATTCTAGAGGTTGGGTATCATTGAGGAGTTCGATGGCAGCATGTAAATTCGGGATCTCGCGTTCTATGGGAATCACGGCCTCAACCCCATATACCAAGTGGAAGGGAGTGAAACCAGTGAACATATTTACAGCTGTGCGGTATGCCCACAAGGCATAAAAGAGCATGTGGTGCTAGTTGGTTCTATGGTTATTCACCATGCGTTGTAACATAGTTTTAAATACCTTGTTTAAAGCTTCTACCTGTTTGTTGGAATGGGGGTAGTATGGTGAAGCGAATTTGTGGGTGAATTTGAGGTGGTGAGATAGCTCCTTGAAAACTTCATTCTCGAAGTGTTTCCCATGGTTGGAGACTAACTCTTTGGGAATGCCGAACCGGGCTACCACGTGGTCAAATAGAAATTGAGCGGCAGTTTCTGCGGTGTTTTCGTATGTGGGCATGGCCTCTGCCCACTTGGTGAAATAATCGACAACCACTATGATATATTTATGATTGCCCGATGATGCAGGTTTGCAAGTCATGAAGTCTATTCCACGTTTACAGAAGGGGTCGGCGACAATGACAGGATGCAGAGGAGCGGGGGTGCTCTTGCTTTGTGGCTGAAGCATTGACATTGCTTGCATCTCTTGACTGACGTAATGCAATTTTGAAACAAGGAGGGACAAAAATATCCCGGCCGTAGGATTTTTTGGGCGGTGGACATTTCAGATAGGTGGTCGCCGCAAGAACCTCTGTGGCAGTCATTAAGGGCTTGTTCTTCTTGGTCGTGAGTGAGGCATCGACGTAAAATGGTGTTGATGCCCCGTCGGTACAAGAGAATTCCCATGAGGAGATATCGGGGGGCTTGTTGGCGTATGCGCCGACTGTCATCTCTAGTGAGATGAGGTTTGAACTTTTTAGTTCATAGGAACAGGAGAATTTATCCATACCAAGGGTCTTCGGTTGCTACAAAGAAAAGATGTTCATCTGGTAGCAAATCATTCACTAGTGATCCCTTGACATATCTTGGGAGATCCGTAATGAACTCTGCTAAGGAAAATGCCTTTTTTCTTTTAGGGGAGTGAAACTGTAAGTCGTATTCTTGGAGAATGACTATCCAAAAAGTGTACTTATGGTTCATTAGGTAGCAGGTGAGAAGGTATTTGATGGGATTAATATCCGCGATGACCGTAGTGGTTTTAAGATAATGTAGTGGTGAAGCTTCTGGACTGCATGGATTAATGCTAGGGCAGTATTTTCTTCAGGATCATATCTTAATGCTGTTCCTAATAAGGTTTTGCTGATGTAGTAGATTATGTGCTCCTTCCCATTTGGGCCTTCCTCGATCAAAACTCCAGCTAATGTGGAATTAGAAGCTAATAGATACAAGATATAATCTTTGTCATAGTCTGGGAGACTGATGAGTGGTGCTGAAGATAAGGTTTCTTTCAGCGCATCAAATTCTTGCTGGGCGTAATCGTCCCATTTAAATGGGATGTCCTGGTGAAGGAGGCATAGGAACACTTGAGCGCAGGTGGCATAATCTGGGACAAAGTGTCTCAGAAAATTGGCCTTCCCCTGTAGGCTTTGTAGTTTCCTGAGGGTTCGAGGTGGAGATACCTCTTTAAAGGCTTGGACCTTGAGGGGGTCCACACAAATCCCTTGCTAGGACACAATAAAACCTAAGAGTCTTCATGTGCTGACGCAAAACACACACTTGAGGGTGTTAAAGTGTAGGTTGTATTGACAACATCGTTGGAATACCAATTGCAGATCCTCAAGATGGTCTGAGCGCTTCTTGGAGTGGACGGTTAGGTTGTCCAAGTAGGCGAGGATAAGTTGTGCCAAGTCATGAAATATATGATTCATGGCTCTTTGGAAGGTGGCTCCAACATTTTTCAGGTCAAGTGGCATTACCTTGTATGCGAATGTGCCCCAAAGGGTGGTGAACACAATTTTGTACCGGTTTGTGTGGCGGATTTGAATTTGGTTGTACCCAGAGAATCCATCCATGAAGGATAGAGCCTTGTGTCCTACACAAGCATTGATGACCTGGTCAATGAATGGGGTGGGATAATTGTCCTTGGGACAAGCTTTGTTCAAATCCTGAAAATCGGTGCAAACACGTATAGTGCCCTATTTTTTCATGACGGGAACAGGGTTGGAAACCCAAGAAGTATAGGCGATGGGGTACATAAACCCGGATTTGTGAAGCTTATGTCATTTGATTGCTTCTGCCTTTGATGGGTGGAATTTACGTTGTTTCTAGCACACTAGAGGTACGTCAGGCCAAGTGTCAATATCATGCTCTATGATAGTGGGACTAAGCCTAGGCATTTTTGAGTAGTCCCACGTGAAGATATCTCGATACTCTTGTAGAAATTGGGTATAAAAGGCTATTTATTCGGGAGAGAATGTTGCCCCTAGCAATATTTCTTCAACCTTTGCATTATTTTGGGATATGTTCACCTTGATGGTAGGTAAGATGTTTGACATATTTCCTTCCTCAAACGCATCGGGCGCTGGGATGGGGTTTTTGAACTGATCGACTTTCCCTAATGGGAGGAAATATTTCGATTTGATCGCGTAGATCTATTGTTCTTTTGTCTTGTTGGGACTGAACGTATGTTTGGGGAGAAAGAGTGAGTGGTGATGCATTACATCCCATGAATAATCTGGCTCCATCATAGCCTCTAGGATGTCTTCATCCAAATGAAATAGGGACCCTAAGGGGGATTGATATTACACAAGGTTATGCTGAATAGGGTCAATCCGCATGGAGATAGTTGAGAGACATGAGAAGGATTCCATTGTTGATGTGGTGGAACCAAACGTGGTTGACAGAGTGTAGACAGATTGGGTCTGCACTGTCATAGGTACAACTACTCTCATAGTTGCAGATGACTCAATACCTATGGTCGATGAGAAGACAACTCGAGTCATAGTTCTGATAAATGATGATATGAATCATATATGGTGTATCGTGTCATCGAAGTTTAGTGGGGGTAGAATCTCCCTGATTGGTCGCTTTGTAGATGACAAGAATAAGATGGATCTGCTCATCACATCTTCTTGGGTTTTCAAGCTGTTCATGGATTTTGAGTCCATGACATCTTCTTGGGAGAGGCAGACTATGGTTGATCTCATACAGGCTAGTGTTGCGCGGAATCTCGGTATGTAGTGACAAAGGCGTACTGGGTGGTTGTCACCGCATATCTGACATGAATAATAGACGTCCATGTTGGTGCAGTATACTATATGGACTGGATACCACCGTTGGAACATTTCCAAAGCTGGGCAATCAATGATGAAATGATCAAGCTGATCACAAAGTATGCACCTTTCGATTGGGGGAGGGGGTCTGGCGGGGACCCTTTCAGGTGATTATCGTTCTTCCTGTAGGTACAGGACGATACGAGGTTCATCTCCAGTAGATTGGGTGGAGGGATCCTCTTAATGGGATCGCTCTATGGCATGTAAGGTGTCCCTATATCGCATGATCTCTGGGAAATGATGGGTATAGTGCCCATAATTTCTAGCGCATGCGTGAATGATACACAATGCTTTGCCTTTACCTTTGGTGGCAGGTTCCTTTTTACGAGAACACGGTGTCGCGATGTCTGCCTTAGAGCTAAGGAGTGGTTTTAATTCATCCAGCTCTAGGTAGATATGGGTAGGGTGTCCTATTACGTCGCATATGGTGCAAACTGGTGATTCCCGTTGTATGGCGGGAGTCTCCATATTCTTTCCTCTCTTCTCGGTTTTCTTAGCTGTAATCATCATTTTGGCAATGGAAATTACCTTTTAAGGGATGGTTTCAACTATTTCTTGAATAGGTGGGGCCTCCTTGGGACTGAGGGGCTTAACCCAGTGGTAGTGATGTGTGTGCCCCTATCCCTGTAGGGGGAATGAGATACCAAAATGGTATTGCAAACGATATGTTTGGTAACACCACTATTTCCAAAACCTGTTGGGAGACGAAACTAGCTGGGGGGTAGAGGAAAGGGGTTTGGGAAGCATCATAGGCTATAGAGGTTGTCGTGGCTGAGGAATTGGTGTCATTACTTCTCGTGTCTGTGTCCTGACTAGCTTTGGCGCTTGATGTGGACATCATGCACATCGAAGCCCCTACGACATCGGGTGATGAATCAGGTATAATGGGGGGATCTCCTAAGAATGGCCCTAGGACAGATGACGTCTTGAACTGGCCAGGGCCATATTCTTGGTACTGTGAAAGCGTGTCCGAGGATGTATCTATGTAGGGTAGAATTACATCTATGTTTGTTAGGGTTTTTTTCTCGCTATGCGTCAATTGATCAACAGTAATGATGCGATCCTCATGGGGGAATATCATAATACCGAAGACGAAGGAGGCTATGGCTGACATGGCATACATATAACTCAAACTAAGGAGTATATTATAGTCCAAGTGAGCATCCAAGACTTCAATGTCTATAAGGACCATCTTTCCGGCTAAGAAGACCAGGACATTTTGGTAGAGACCGACGGGGGTTGAAGGATGACCGTTGTATGCTCTAAGCATGATGACTGATGGTTTTAGTTCGAGAGACCCTAACTTTTGCCAAATTTTTTTTGACATGATGCACATGGATGCACCCTCATCAATGACACATCGGGAATGGTGATATTCTGGACTGACATTGGCATTTGAAAGGAGACCATCGAAGGAAACCTAGGGGTGTCTTTTTCTAAGTCAAAATCCATTAGGTGCGTATCGGTAGGGTCGATAGTGCCTAATGCAGAAAGAAAGGCTTTCTGTTGTTTTGGGCATGACTACAATACTTCCAAAGCTAACATAGTAGCGGGAGATTGGGCTAAATTGTCCACGATGCTATAATTATGGGCTGCTTTGGAGTAGTTTACTGCTCGCCTATTTAGTTCCTTGGCCATATTTGGCAATGGTTCAATAAGCATATTTGAAATGGTTAAAGGTGCAGTTGGTGCACTGGTACTAGCCCCTGATGCATTGGTGTTTTTTGGGGTGTCGTAATTGCAATTCCGTGTTTGAAAAAACATCTCTTCGCTAGTCATGTAGATTTCGTGGCTGCTTTTTCCGGAGCCTTTGGGATTTTGTTGTTGAGTGCTAAATGTCCCTTAATGGGGGAAAGGTTCCTGAATCACAGTTGTCTGTTGGGAAGATCCTCCTTGTCCTCGGTTACTCTACAACTTCTTCAGCTCAGGAAGATTGGGAAAGTGGTGAGTATAATGGCAGTACTCACCACAGATTGAACAAGAGTGCGTTGTTCGAATAGATGGACTTTTTCTCTGCCATTGGGCATTTCTTGGCTCTTGGTTTTGATTCCGGTTGGAGTTCTCTCCAGCCTGAGATCATGGAGGGCATTGTTGGTTGTTGCCCCCCTGTCCAAGATCCCCTTTGGGCTTTTTTTTTCCTTTTTTCTTAACCACATTAGGAGGGTAGTTCTCCTAGTTATATGATTAGTGTGTTTGGTCTTGGGAAGGCTGCACAAAGTTCACCTGTGCATTGTTCTGCATAGGTGGGTCTTGTGCTGGGGATTGAGCATAACATGGTCCCTGGTTTGCACCTGGATGTTGGGGGGGAGCTTTTCTGTCAATATTTCTATCTGCGTACTGGGTCCCTTGATTCAGAGGATAGGTTCCTCCATGGTGATACAACGACACCCTATTGGTCAACTTTTGTTGAGGCATATGATGACTTTGGAAACTGGGTTGTGGTATGTTATGGGTAGAATCATATGTATAACCAGGGTTTTGACTACAGATGCCAAGGTAATTTTGGGTCAATGACCCAATTAGACCATCTTCAGAGTTCGACGTGCCTAGAAATTATTTATAAGTTTGCAGGTGCAAGGCATTCGGTAGGATATTGTAAATATATCCTAACTACGTATAAATCAGCTCGAGCTATTGGGCCTTGTTGATGGCGTCCTCTTCGGATATGGGCCTTTGTTGTGCCACATCCTTTGAAATCTCTGGAGTGAGAGTTTTTAGGAACATATATAAAAGTACCCGATCGTCGAGTTTCTCTTTACAAAAACTACGACGTTGCCACCATTCGTGGATATGGTCCGAGATATGGACGATGGGGGTTTTCCTAAAGTGTGTCAGTAATTCCTATTCAAAATCATGGTGGATGGGTAGCTGAAAATATGTTAGGAACATAGTGACGAGGGCATACAAGGTTCCATGTGTATAAAAGGGTTTCTTCACATACCATTTCTCTCCTACTCCTATCAGAGTGCATTGAAATAGTCTCAATCGAATAGTGTCGTCAATTATATTGTTCAATGAGCACCACTGGTGGAAGGTCATGACATGATTTCCTAGGTCTTTCGCTTTCTTTCCTTCAAACTTTGGAATGTCTGAAGGGAGCTACGTGGGCATGGGAGGCCATGTAGGGTAGTGTGTGATGGGGTCATTCGTCAGCTTGGTTAAATCGGGTAGATTCAGCAAAGCTAAAAAGGGTGATTGAGAGGTCAAAGCCATTGCAACTTGTGAAAACACACCGTTCTAGTTAGGAAGAGCATTTATCTATGATGTACCCTACTATGTATTCGACTGGCTTCCCGAGTGGGTAGCACTCCTCTACCCTCTAGGGATTGTGGGAGGAGTGGTGTGTGGTGTGGCGTTGCGATACCGACCAGGGTTCCTGTTAGGGTCCCGTGATTTAGCAGATTGGTAGACCAGATGCACATGGTAACATCATACTAGTATTTGGAGTCCTAGGACCTGGACTTCTTGGACTCAGAGAGGGCTTTCTCTATTGTTTACAAAGGATGTGAACTTGTTTGCTTTTAGGGTTTTGATTTTACGCTAGTTGTTAAGTGTCGGGTTTGTTGTTTTTTTTGGTTGGGTAAGATGAATAGGTAGAATAGGTGGAGTGAGAGGTCTTCAAATCATTGGGCTATGGAGTCAATGAAAGTCATGGATATCTCAATAATGAGTTAGAGTGCATCATAGGGAAAATCTAGTGTGGTCAATGGATCCTCTAAGGTTATGTGTGAAGTGAAATGAACATTAAGTTGGGGAAAACAAGGTAGGGAAAAGGGAAATTAAGACTCCTTTGTCAATACACATAAACAAGAAGGTCTAAAACACCATTAACATCAAGAAGCAATCAATAGACAGGGAAAACCAGTAACTCTTTGATCCAACTTAAGTAAATAAGCATTCTAGACTAACAATTCCAATGAAATATATAAGGTGAGAAACTCATTTAACTTCTAGTGATTTCATATTAAAACTTTAGAAAACATTTAAGATCAAAAAATAACTTTAATCAACAAAGAGGGAACTCCTAAACATTATTGATCAAGCTACCAAGAACTTTGAGGCAAATTGATAGGCATGGACAAAGGGCAAGATCAGAACAAGACCTCCTTGACTTAACCTAAAAAGTAATACTTCAAAGAGAGATTTCAAAAAAGAGTTTAAATAGCATCACATAAGTAGGGCTTGCCATAAAACATATTTGGAAACTAGCATATTAATCCATTGATGAAACAAACAAGCATAGGGGGTCTAAGGAGCAATCAAGTATTCCTTAAAATGTCATAGTAGAGGAAACATCAAGGCAATAGAAGGCAGGAGTTATCACCAAAATCGTACCTGATTGGCTGTTGATCAGACAACTTCAGTGTAACTATTTCAAACCAATATTGTGACTGAGGCTTAGCCTGCTTAGTCTGAGAGGGCTCTCTCAAGGGTTAATGATATTTAATAAAGATATAGACAGATGACTATCCTAGGTTTTATGTATTGGTTTTATATGTTTGTAGGTTGAAAAGATCAAAGATTACTACCATTGGGCTATGGAGTCAATGAATAGGGCTCTCAATAACAAAAGTTTTCCTTGTAGAATCTGAGGCTTGTATATACTTCAATGAAAGAGTAACACATTCAGGAAAATCCCAATAACTTGAGTTTCAGAATAAACTAGAGAATGTGATACATGAGTTATGAGTTATGAGACATTAAGGTATTGAAAAGGAAATATTAAAAGAAAATCACCATAACTCAATACATAAAGGAATTCAGAGCATGAATAACCATGAATTCTGAGTAATAAGCATTAAGATATTGAAGAAAACCTTTCAAAGATAGGACCTAAAACTCATTTGACCATAGTTTAATACTTAAAGGAAGTCAGAGCATGAACATCCATGAATTCTGAGTAATAAGAATTAAGAATATGGAAGGAAAACATTTCAAAGATAGGACATAAAACTCATTGAAATACACTAATAATCTCAGGTCTGTCAAGATGAAAACCTCTCTGCATTACTGATCATAGTCCATTACATAAAGCAGTAGTTTTGCTAAAAAGTCTCCAACCCTTTTCTAAATCAACCCAGTGGTCTTTAATATACCATTTAAAACATGAGATGATCTCAATTAGGCTAGATACATCGAATTTTAAACTCTTGACACCTTGCATAACCATAAAACATCAAATTTATGACAAACAGACACCTATCCTACTTGACAGTCCTATTTCAACTAGGACTCAAACTCTTCATTACTATCTTTAACAACCTTATCCTAACAGCCTTATATATTTGAAATTACATAATTTTACAAGTGTATCATCACATGGTCGAATTTGGATGATGGGCTTCAGTTCTTCATGACCACTTTGTTGACCTCCACAAAAGCAGGAAACCAAACCCTGGTTTTTAGGCATAAGATTATTTTCCTTATTTGAACATTCTGACCATCATTTTAACTTTATTTCGTGGTACTTGGCTGTTGGAGATTATATTAACATGTATCATCACTCATCCCTAGCCTCCATATGTCTGAAAAATGCTGCAAAACTTGTTCAAAAGGCTGTAATTTATGGCGCTACGAAAACACAGCAGTTTCGTAGCACCCTTTGTAGCGCTACCATTTCAACCTTTTTTCTTCAAAAACTTGGTTCTTTTCCTATGAAACATTTCAATAATCCTTCAATAAATCTTCCATGACAATTACAGCTCTTAAATCATCCTTTAACCCCTTGAAAAATGATCAAAAGGACCAGAAAAGGCAGCTATAGCAGTTTCGTAGCGCTTTTCTACTTTTTAAAACTAAATGCGTTACGAAACTGCTTAGTATGCAGTTTTGTCAAAAAAAATACCAAGTGAAAAGTATTATTACCCCAAAACTCAAAATATCACTTATCACATTCTCTAAAAACCACAACAACCATATAATAACTTCATTTTGGCTTTTTTGAGGCATTTCTTCTTCACTTGCAATAGGTTGGCCTATTGGTTTTTCCTATTTTTTCCTGAAAAATAGGTCTTGGGATAGAGCTTATATCTCCTACTCCATGATGTATTTTGAGAGACTGAAGGAGGTTTTTGTAGGACATTATGTGATGAATAAAAACCTCTCTTTTTTTTTAAACATATCTCCTGCTGTCCAGAAACTGCCTTTGAAAAACATGTGTAAAACATGAAAACTCTGTTTCTGAAAATAGGGCTTCAAAGAAAGCCTTGTATCTCCCAACGGATAACACCTATGAGAAAAGTGAGAGAGGTTATTTTTAATTGATATGTTTTTGAAAATAACCTCTCTAAGTTTCTTAGAATACCATTCGGTTTGCTCAAAAACCACCTTTGAATTTGACTTCTCAAAACCAGAAAACAAAGTTTTGCTTCATATTGCGCTACGAAAAGACAGTGCTTTCATAGCGCAAAATGAATTTTTTCAATGGGTGGCGCTACAAAAGTAAGGTTTCTTGGCTAATTGGACACTTTTGATGAAAAAAATTAAGGAAATCAAATGAATGATGAAATGATGAATGACTTGACATGAAAAACCTTTAAAATGAATTTATTTAACACTAAGGAAGGTTCAAACCTAAAAATCTAATACTCCCTTTTGGTAAAATTCAATAAATGACTCCTAAGACCCTATTTTGACCCATGATCATAAACAAACTTGACACAATGATGTTTGAATTTTTTTTGGGTGACAACAATAGGAAGGACTAAGGTGCTTCAAACAACAATTCTTAGCCTATACTTTTCTGTTCTACTGCATATAGAAGGACGAAACATAATGATAAACAAGAAAAAATGAAAAAATTAGAGACACATAACCATTAAACAAGCGTATGGATCTTGCAAGCAAGCTTCATCATCATCAATCAAAGCAAATCATCCACAAGCTCCACAACACCAAATTTCTCTTCAACCTCAAAAAACCATGTATTGCTCTCAAAGCTCATCAAATGCCAACATTTACAATGAATCCCTCATGCTCTATTTAACTCAGCAAAGGAGGGAAAAAACCCTAGATAGGGTTGGAAAATGTCAAAATCACTCATAAATGTTATAAATGCCCAATAGACCATGCAAGGCCCAAGGCACAAAATATCCTATGAAATAAATGCCAAAATAACTTCTAGCACCTAATTCTAGAGTGATTTGCCTTAAAAAATATTAAAATATGATTTTACAATAAATGAGTGTGTTTTGTTGACTTTTGGCCAAAAACACACTAAACAGTCCATTTGTGCAGCGCCACCTCAAGCAGAAAATAACCACTTTTGCAACCAAGTTTTGGACCCCTTCCCGATGACGGATTTGGCTCCGTGATGGCTTGTTGGAAAGCCCGATGAGTTTAATTTCCATAAATTCTTGTATTTTCTTGATCCATCTCCTGTAGACTATTCGAAATGCCAAAATCCCAAAATTGCCATTAGCGCAGCGCCAAGCCTGAAATAGGGGCAGAAAGGTGACAAATGAGGGGTATTTTGACCTTTTGAGGGGTCAAACCTGCTCCATTTTGTTTGAAACGTGGTGAGAAAAGTGTAATAGTGATGATAAATCCAAAAATGATGATTTTTCATCCTAAGGATGCTCCAGGGATTAGTGTAGCGCTAGTGGCGTAGCGCTAATGGGCCTCCAAAATCTCAAAAAACAAAAACTTGTCCAAATTTCCTCAAATTTGGTGGATGCCTCCCTCATGGAGTTTGGGAGACCTGTTGAGAAGCTGATGCCAAAAATCCAAGTTTTTCATGACCCTTTTCCTCCTTTAGGGTTTGGACTTCAAGAAGGGCATTCTTCAGTTTGGCAAAAGCAAGTTTGTTTTTCATGGCATAGTACATGGTCATCTTTTTCTGAAGAGCAAGGCCCCTCTTTATCTTCTTGAAGTACTTGTGTTCATTCTTGTAATACTGAATGATACGTTGTGCCATCTCAAAATCCCTCTCCCACTCCCTGATATATGCATATTTGCTTTGGAGCAGTAGGCTAGTGGCCACCTCCTCATCTTCATTATCACTGTCTAGGTCAATAAATTGGGGCTTTTGAGTATTTTGTTTGCTCCCCTTACCTTTCTTACCGTTGTCCATATTTTCTTTTCCCTTTTCAAGCCTTTGAGCTGATGTAGGTGGCAAGGTCCCTTGCCTTTTGGAGGCATCAAACACTTGCCTTGGCCATCTTTGGTATGTGCATGCAAGAGGTGGGATGGTGATTTTGTTGGTCTCTTTGCCATGGATGTGATCATCATTTAGACCATGAGCCTCTTCCCCTTGTTCATTGTCATCATGACTAGGGTTACCCTCATCTTCATCTTCTGCATTGTCATCATGGTCATGATCACTGAAGGGGTGATTGTTGTCATGACTCTCATGACTATTCTCCTCTTTTTTGTCTTTTGCCTCACTGTCTTCCTCTTTATCTGCCTCTTTGTCTCTATATTTTACCTCTTCCTCACTGTGATCTATCTCATTTGCCTCACTAATTCCTTAAATATCTTCCTCACTGTGATCTGTCTCATTGGTATCAGGGCTGTCTTTTGCTTCTGCATTGTCAAACTCTTCATCTTCCTCATTGTCCTCTTCTTGTTTTATGTCTTCATTATCTGCCATGGCTTCATCATCATTTCCTGTCTCTATCTCCTAAATTTCCTCTTTGATTTCTGCCTATGTATCCTCTGTTTTATTGCTGATGTCCCCTCCTTCAATGCTCATTTCATTTTGACTTTCAAACTCCTCATTTACTCCATCATCTTCTTCCATAGTGGCACTGTTTTTTTCATTATCTTATTTACTATTTTCACTATCATGCACATTGTCCCCTTGACTATCATGCTCACTATCTTCATCAACATCCTCTTGGTTAGCACTCCATTCATAAACATCATCCTTTTCCTCACTTTTGGCTAACTCACTTGCACCATTACCCTCACTGCCATTACTTTGTTCATCATTTCCACTATCATACTCTCCATTTGATGAATCAAGAGAAGGGGAAGAAGGGAGGTTTCCTTGAGGTAAGGGTACTTGTGCAGATGAGGAGGGAAAATTTGGGTGATGAGGAGGCTAGGGGTTTGTGAAGACTTCATTTGATATGAATACCTCCCAAGGTATACCCTCCTGCTCCAACTAATGTAATACCACCATCTTGATCAAGGAATGGTGAAATAATATTTGCATTTGTTGGGAGGGATTCCTCCTTCGGACAACAAAAGACATCTTCTCAATGCTCCTATAGAGATAATAGGGCAAGTTGAGCATATTAACCCTTGTGTAATGCATGAGGAGTCTGACATGGTAGGAGTTTAGCCTGGAGTATCTTCCCTCATAGGTGAAGTACCTCATGATAACCATCATCAAGGGTGAAAATCTGTGTTTGAGGTGTGAGAAAGGAAAAATTTTCTTGTTGCCTCCTCTATACCTAGTCTTGAGAAATGGCTCTAAAAAGTTCTTGTCCAATTTTCCCTTCTTAAACCACTTCTCACCAACAACAAGGATACTTGTGGCATCAAAAATGGTATTTTCTGAGATCTCAAAATCTACTCTTGCAAGGCTTGAGTGTTTGTTGTGCAAGTTGAGAATGAGAAGCCTTGTAAGCTTTGGGTGGCTTTTTACTTGTTTGACCTTCTCACAGAATTGGAAGCACCCTGTATTTTGGAATCATGATAAGATCCCGAGAGAGGAGGTGATGGGCACTGTGCTCTGGGGCTCAATTCTATTGACTTTCCATCCCTCATGATGTGGTCTCAAAGGCCTTTGACCCCTTTCACTGGTACTATTGTTTTCTGTTCCTGACATGGTGGTAGGAGATGCTTGTTTGACAAACTAGGGTTTGGTGGAGCAAGATGAAGATGGTGGTGAAGTCAACTTGTAGTGAATGAGTGATGTGGACGTTAGTTCAAGGATTGAGGTGCTTTGGAGCTTAATGGGGCTTTTATTAAAAGTGTATTGTAGCCACACTTAACTTACATACCCTCAAATGACTATTAAATGGTCTAAGAAGGTAAAAAACATAGGCTCACTTTACATGTAAGTCCTAGGTTTTACCCACCTAGGGTTTAATCACTTCATAGCCACAAAAGACTAAAATTTACTTGAAAATTTCTTGGGGACAAGGAGGGAATGTCACCTACCAATTATTAGTTCTTCTACAGACCCTGGAGGTAGCTTGGATGATGAATTTGAGACTTAGGGTAGAGATTTTGGTTGTTGGAGGCCTTCTACGTTAGCACAATGCCTTGCCCGAGCAGTCGGGTCGGCTTGTTAGCGCAGCGCGGGCAGGCTTGCCCGTGGGTTAGCGCAGCACCAGGCGTTCAGCAGAGTTGTCGGTCTTCAGGCGACTTAGGCTTGTATTTGTGCAGTGCCCAGGATTTGCGTAGTGCCGCCCTAGGTTAGCATAGCACCTTATAAATTTTAACGGGAGGAGGAAGGATTAACGTAGTGCTAGCCTATATTTGCACAGCGCCAGTGATTTGCGCAGTGCCAGGGAAACTTGCCCAGAAACGGTCAGAAAACTCTATTTTTTCTCTTGAAGCCTCTCTCTCTCCACAAAGTGATAAATGAGTTTGAAATGATAACTAGAGCACCTTTATATCCCTTGAGGAAAAATAAATCAAACTTATAAAACCCACTTTTGCTATGTTTTAGTCACTTTATCTTTTTCATTGATATCTCTTTGACCCTTTTGCAGGTGATGTTGGACTTTGCCAAAGTGACTTTTCTTTGGTGAGGGTGTGGTGAAGGATGAAAAAGGTCCCTTTTTCATCTTTTAATGTCTGGGCACTGTGCAAACCGTCTTTTCTTGTACGAACAAACTGAAACTATTATTCTTACCCCTTTTGGCATTCTTGAGTGTAAGAGACCTGAAACATGTGTTTTTCACCTTCTTGTTGATTGAAAGTGATATGTCCTTTTGGAAAATATGTGTACATCATGCTTACCATGTTTTCCCTTGGACACTTTTGATTTGCTGCAGGTGCCATAACACAGGGTTTTTGGTATTCCTAAACTTTCTTTGGATTTTGACACCTTATTTACTCAAGAGTAGAACTCATGCTCAATTTGATTTCTCATTTGACACTTAACCTCCTGCTTTCTTTGTTTTGACCATTTTGAAGGCATTTGACTACACTTGAAAGCTTAGGCTCCCTCACACTGATACTATTTACAATTTCTCCCTTAGGTGCAGTGAAGCAGTGTTGCCTTGACAAACCCTAAAGGCTACCTTGAATAGCCTTTGAAGGAATTTTGCTGTCATGGTGGAGATTCATCATCTTTATTTCACCTGTTTTGCCTATCTTTCCAAACCTTTAGGTTTTAGGGCTGTTAGAGAAGAATAAGTAGTGTTGTCTTCTAAGTTCTCTATAGCCCTTTCAAGTTCATTCATTTCTATTCAGTTCACCTCACCTTTTTCCCTTTTTCATTTATAATTTCTAAAAATATTCAATGTGTGCTTGGTTGTGTTGTTGTGCCTTCTGTCCTTGTGGGTTTTGTACCTGTTCCTTGTTTGGCAACACTGTTTTTCCAATCAGTCCCAAAACCCTAATTCTCTTTGTACATAAGCCTACTGCCTCTCCTTTGTTGTGGCTGCCCTTAGGGATGATTTGCCCTCTTACCTTACCTCTCTTTCTGCTGATGGCCATCTCATTCATTCTTGCAGAAATGTCTAAGATGGGTAGTTGTCTTTTGTAGAAGTTTTTATTTGACCAAGGAGGCCTTCCTTGAAGGATTTTCTGATCCATTTGGACAATCATATGATGTCCTCCTTTTCCTTTGATTGCAGTCTCTTGGCACAGGAAAACCAAAGATTTTTAGAATACCAAAACAACCTATGACCTATGAAACCCTAGGTGACCTAGAGGGAGGCTCTTTGGACTTGGCCTTTGACTGAAAACTTAGTTTTGGATCTTCAAGTATAAAAAATAGAGTTTTTGATATTTTGATGTATTGAAGATCCAAAATCCAATGTACTTGATTTATTTAAAGAGACTACAGAGACAGCTTTGAGACCATCAATGATTGATGTATCCAGGAAACATAAGAGTGAGTAGGTTGGTTAGTGATCCTAGGTGTCAGGTGGGGGAAAGTAAGCAAGACAAAAACAAAGTGCTAAGGTAAAGGCTGAAAAAATAGAGACAAAATGAGTAGTATGAGCCCCTGATGGGTCTTCTGGGACTGGTGAACTGAGCATGACATGATGGGGTAATGAAATGGTGAAACATTTATCCTAAGGATAATGAAGGTAGTAATATTTCTAGAACTCACAATATTCATGAATTTTGTTTCTAGAAATCTAGGATAATCATTTAGTCATCTACAAAGGAAAAAATTACTGATGACTAACAGTGGCTCCACTTGGGGAGGGCATCTCCTTTTCAGGAGGTGTCCAGAACTTCATATCTCTGGTTTTATGGAGAACAGTGCCTCATCCATTGGGCAGATTTTTACTTCTTTAATTTGTTGATGCTTCTTTGAATTTATGATCTCAATAATCTAAAAGACATGATTAGCTCAACTTCATCTTTACCTACCCAACCTATTTTCCTAACATTTTTTCTTCCTTGGGTGCACTTGAACTGGAAAACCCTTGACATTCTTTTTATCTTGAAAGAAAAACAAACTATCTACTTCTATCTTATTTCTTCCAAGATTTCTGATTATGCTAATGAACTCTTTTTATTCTATACCTAGACTAACTGACTATCAAGATTAGGTTGGATGATAGACTTCATCCTCTAAGCTATAAAGTTGAAATTGAAAGAATGGTTTAAATCAGGATTAGGCAATCTGACTTACCATGAGTTATGGCATAAGAACAAGCTGCACACAAATATTATTTTTGTACAAAAAAAACTAGAAAAACAAGGGTTGTGATTTATCATTTGGTAAGCATCCCCATCTTTCTCTTTGGTTCAATTTTAAGCATGTGGAACCAGTATCTTTCACTCCTAATCTATCCTTTTTGATAATTCAAGTTTGAATGATTTGACAAGCTCTCTTTTACTAACTTATCAACAATAAATTGAAAATATGTTTTAGCCATGATTAGGCTAGATGACTGAATCAAGACCTTATTTTTGAACCAACAGTGGAATTTAAGCTTGCTCACTTTTAGTAGTACTATTTTTTTGGTATGGGGCTATACCTCTTTTCAAACCTGCCCTCTTTTTCATTCCTTCTATGTTTTTGTAATTTTTTTTTGTGATTTTCTCATGCAATGTTTATGTACAATGAATGAAAATTTTATACTAAGGGTTTTTACAGCAATGGTACTTGAGAATTATTTCCTCAAAAGGATCTCCTAACATTCTTTGTCCATTCAGATATTGTAAACATAAATCATAGTTACCTCCATTTGAAAACATGGTACAAGGTTTTTTCCAAAAAATTTCAAACAATCCATGCTTTCCTTGGTATTTCTTCTTTGAGTCTTGCTTCCCAAATTCGTTTATGTCAAAGGTCCCCCTTAGGTCAAAAAACCATTATTTATCAGCATCAAAACAAATGATGATGTCATCAATGTATACCATAGTGAAGAAGTTGAAAATAGGGGCCATGGCTCTTTGTAAGGTGTCTTTAGCACTCCTTAGCCCAGGAATCATTTGGTCAAACATGTAGTTGTTCCAAGGAAATTTGAAAATGTCTTTATGTTGATTGATCTAAATTGGTATCATCTTATGGTAACCTGAAATACTATCATGTAGTGACATCTTGTTAGAAAATCCTACCCTTGGCATAGGATCATTTATCTTGGGAAAAGGGTATTTGTACTTCATGGAGGTTTTTCCTAGGTACCTAAAGTCTATACATAGCCTGCATCCTTTGGCTTTCTTTGTTAGTGACACAATTTTACCAAGGAGACCTCTTTTGAATAATGTCAATGTTACAAGGCTTTAAGCTTTGATTCCTATATACAAAAACATCTTGAAACTTCTTGCATAGCCTTATGTATTTCAGTTTTGTGTGTAATGACCAGACTCTAGATAACTTAACCATTTTGGGCCTTCCTAGGCTACCTACATTATACTCCTCTATGTCAGTTCTAGTAGATACTTCTTTAGGGTCAATAACAACATTTGTGAGAGTCAAAAATTATTTTGGAGGGACAAAAATCTTTAACGATGAAGTATCTATGTAAGGCAAAAACATAAGACTCTTTTGATCCAAATTCCCAAAGATTTTTGTTCTATGAGGGCATTTCAGTACTTCTAGATTGGAAAAAGGGAACAATTGTGTTTTTGAGGTTTGTCCTTCCTTTGAGCAACCTGATTCATATAATAAACTAATTTTTGGTTTTGAAATCTCATTTTCAGTTTGCAGAAAATCAAGTTTAGTTTTATCATCATATGGTTTTTCAGGGCTGCTATAGTTTTGACTGTTGAGTTCCTCATGTAGAGACTAGTTTGACTATTGTAGTGTGTCTAGATCTATATCAACTTCACTTAACTTCTCATTAATGTCCTCTTCATTACACAAGATGAAAGAATCAAGATCTGAATGAATGGAATAAAGAGGATTTTTGTTTGGCCTCTCTTGACTGCTAACCATATATTTCATGTGTGACTCTCGGTATAGTATTCTTGTCTGGATAAAAATAGGGATGGTAGCATAAGACATGTCTAGTTGAAGGTTTCTCTGAAGTTTGGCTCCCCAAGGTCTAGATAAAAGCATGCCATATTTAGGGGGAATGTCTTCCACTACTATGTCCATGGCAAGACCTTTAGCAGGTATTTGTGCCAGATTGACACAAAGTTCCTTGATTAGGCCCAAACACTTGACTCTAGTCGAATTGAATGAGTACAAGTCTTTGTAAGGGTTAGTTATTTCTAGGCCTAATCTCTCCATCACAACTTTAGGCATGAGGTTTTGTGAGGCACCAGAGTCTAGCATGGTATTATGTAATATCTTGTCATGTATGTCTAGGCTGATATAGAAAGGAGGGATAGCTCCTTCTTGATACTTTCCCTAAAAATTAGGTCCAAACAACAACTCAGACCCATCATAAGTCAAATTCAGAGTGTAAGTATCATTTCCTAAGTTCAAGACCTTCAGCACTTGGGACCTATACACTTCTTGAGTTACCAGTTCAGTGAGAGGCATGGTTATCCTGATTTTGGAAATATCTCCCTCAAAGATGAATGGTATTTGTGTTTTGGAAATATTTAAATCATTTTTATCAACCATGAATTTTTCTACATTTTTAATTTTCTGATTTTGATTTGGGGCTTTAGACAATAGAATTTTTTCAGGGCCACTAGTAGATGTACTAGGGCAGCTTGGGTCACTATTTTGCTGGCTAATTTTTTCTTTGTTTGGATCAATTTTCTTAGCCATAGTGTTGACACCTGTTGTCCTCTTAGGAGTGTTTTCTAGAGCTTTCCTAACAGTAGTGTCTATTTGGGTTTTCTTGGAGTCTTCTTGGTTTATTTTGCTCCTAAGGTCATATTTCCTATGGACTTCCATGATGGAATTTTCAAATCCAAATTCATAGTCTTTAGACTCATCATAGCTTATTTCAGATTGATCAAAGGCAAAGATGCCTTGTTCTTCTTCAGTGAGAAAAATATCACCTTCATTGTTAGAACCTATCAGGTTTACATGGCTTTCCTCGGGTTCTTCAATCTCTCTTCCTTCTTCATCTACATAATTTTCTTGGAAGGGTGGCCTAATTTGTTGATCATTTTCTCTTAGCCTATTTTGGGGAGGGTCTCTTCTAAAGTTTAGATTTCTATTTCTGTTTTGGGAGTTTTCTTGGTTTTCCCCAGGAGGCATTCTTTCATTCAGGCTTATCCTCTCCATCATTCTCTCCATAGTTCTAACTAGGTTGTCAATCTTGGAATCAGATGAGGAAGTTGAGGGTATGGTTTCATCGTTGTAGGTTACTCTCTTTTCTGATCTCAGCCTAGATCTCTTTTCAATCAAGTTGGCCTCTACACTTATAGCTCCCTTTTTCATGTCTTCTAAAGTTAGGGGCTCTCTTTCTCTTAGCTGATAGGCCATTTTTGGGTCAAAACCTTCCGAAAATTTAGCTAAGGCTAGGCCTAGTGGGGGTTTCATGTTGGATGGGAGAGAATTGTAAATACTATTGAATCCAGTGTAGTAGTCTTGGAAATTTTGCCCTGCATTTCTTTTAAGGTTGCTATAGTATGAGAGGATTTGGAGAGGGTTTTTCTTAATCTCCCACTTGTTTATGAAAGTTTGGTAAAGGGAAGGGAGATCATGTATGCTATTAGGAGTTATGTTTTAAAACCGTTTTTTAGCTTCCCCTCCTAGGCTTTGGGAAAAAATCATCATTTGCATGGTTTCATCTTCTAACTCCATATAGTTAAAGGCATCATTCATTTTGTCTACATGTTTTCGGGCAGTGGTAGATTTAGCCCCTGTGAAATGAGGGATCTTGGACTGATAGTCATTTGGAAAAGGTACTAGTGGTTGTGGTAAAACCAGGGGGGCATACCAAGCTGCCATAATGGGAGATAATGGTGGATTTACAAGAGGAGGGTTTGTGCGAGGAGGTGTATGTTGAAGTGAAGTGGTTTGAACAGTGGAGATATGGATGGTTTGCGGTGGAAGTACTTGGAATTGCTAACTGATTCTGAGTAGACTTGAGATGGAAAGAGCTGAAGTGATGGAGAAGAAGAATTTCAGGAGGAGTGGAAGGAGAGGCTTCTCTACTAGAACTCTGCTGCAAATCTATGGGCTCAAGGTCAATTTGGTCAATTTCACTATGTGACTTGGTTCTGAATAGTTTCTTTGTATGGTGCAAGTCAAACTGGGGATCTTGCAAAGCTGTAAGATGTTCAGGTACAGAGATTGCTCTATGAATGGTCCTAACAGTAGTTAAGCTTCCAGATTTAGAAGTGTTCCAAAAAATATTTTCTGGGTCATCAACTATGGTAGGAGGATTTGGGTCTAGATGAGATCTAGTACTGATCCTATGTAAAGCCAGATTTTGAACTCAATATTCAGAGAGGCTGAAAATTTTAGGACTGTTTTCGGAAGGCTAACCTCTCTTAGTGCTTGGTAAACTCTCACAATGTATAACTAGGTTTCCAAACTTCTCAGGGCTGGTTTGACACAATCCCAGGGGGTTTAATGAGAACTAGTGAAGTAATAGACCTACTGGAGGCTAGTGGAGTTACCAGGTGGATATTTTTTGTTGTTTTAAGGATGTATGTTTATGGTCCACCACCAATAACTAACAAAAAAACCAATCTAGGGATTTTTTTGGGGTTTTTTGAGTTCCTATATGTAGCCTTAGGGTTTGTGAGAGTGTCCTATAACTGAGTCATCATTTTTTGTAATGTCCCGTTTTCGGAAAAATCACAAGTCTATGCCAGAGATGGACTGCTGAGGCATTTACTGGTTATGTCTCCTTCCAAAGACGGGAGAGAACTAGAGGCTACCTGGCCTTTTACAGTATCTATCTACAAATATGTAATTATTCCTATTTAGGAATTGCTGCAGCAAGCTCCTTAGGGACGCTATATAAGGAAGAAGATGTGAAAATAAGGACACCCACTGCTGGAATGTCTTAGAAAATATATATTTTGACCTCCTTGCGGAATTTAAGCTCAAACAAATAACCTTAAGCAGGTTATTCAGATCTCCCACAGTGAACCAGCTGAAAATGGCAGCAACATGTAAGCACAAAATAGTTGTCTCCAGAAAATAATGCTTTATAAGTGAAAAATGGGACTGAGGTCCCTTAGATGACTCAATATATGACCCACTTATAGAATCAGAGGTAAAACAAATGAATCTAGCTCATATAAACAGATCTCCCAAAACAATATGCCTCAATTTAGCTCAAAACCCCATAGTCTAACTCATGCAGAAAAGAATAAAACAAGAACAACGTTATTACTGCTATGGTTTCTACAGTAAATAAGTGACATATCAGATCTGAAATGAAAAAGCATCCAATGGCTAAGAAAATGTGATTCCTTTCCTCTTTATACACAATGAAGAACACCCACAAGGGGTTTCATGGAAATATAAGTGTACAAGTGCAAATCTGCAAATATATGTAGCTGGAAAACGTAGTCACTGCAAAAATAAACATAAATATGACTGTGAATATGAAAATATAGAAGAGGAATGGAATATAGAGTTTTCCGGGAGAAGGGTTGGCCCTCTCTCCAAAGAATAAGCCCTCAAGCAAGGGATCAAACCCCGCAGCTGTTGCTCTCACAAGAATAATGTATTTTACCCAGTGAACTGTGCTGTAATGGATGGAACATGATTTTTCCACATGCCAAGATCTGAAATCAGCTCTGAAATCTCCTATACAACTCCCTCAATTCAAGAGAGACTCCCTCCACTAAACAGAAATGCACAAGAGTAGATGAAACAACCCTCCCATTGCACTACCCAGTAACACATCATCCTATGCTATAGAAATAACGTTATAACTATGAGAAATGCTTGGCCTACAATCCAGATGTGGGAGAAATGAAGCACAACCCCTTCAAGAGATCACTCAATGAAGGAGAAGGAATTCCTAAACAGGAATTCCTCCAAACTCTGCTGAGCAGCAGGAGTTTGCAGAAAATGTCTAAGCAGACATGAAATCAAAATAAACAAGCTAACCCCACAAAGGTGCCCTTCTCCTCCTTATGTAGTTGTGAGCTCCTTCACCTTGGGTCCCACCTCTTAGGGTTTCCCTCTTCACTTGAATCTCTTCCCTCCAAAATTGCGTTGTCTTCTTAGGCAAGCTACTCCTCCTTAGGCTGCGCTGGTTGAATTGGTCAACTTGACCTTGTCCTCATGTAATTGGCCCTTTTCACACTAGGAGGTGAAAAATAAGCTGCTCAAAGGTTCCCTTTTCACATTAGGAAGGATTTTATTCATGTCAAGAGGCCTCCTCTTCCTTTTTATTCACCTACTACACAATATGAGCAAAAAATATTGTTCCAATTTATTCATGAAAATTTTGGAACATTACAGTCCTCCCCTCCCAAATGTTGCTTGTCCTCAAGCAACTGCAAGGATAGAATTGAGTGAATCTCTTTACCTCCTCCAGTAGCATCATCATATGATGGAATCCTTCAAGGAATATGATTCCTTCTCATCCATGAAACTCCATAGTCTCTCTCCCAAGCATATAGACTAGCATTTGGTGAAACACCCCAAATGACTAAAATCATGAGAAGGAAAGTGCTCAAAGAGAAAACCATGTGTGGTCTAGAGGTATTCTCAAGGAATGGAGTGCAAGATGCATGGGAAACCTTATTCCCCCAAAGTGAAACCTCCACCCCCAAGCTATCATCCATATGAAATGAGTCACCCTCCAACATGGTAACTCATGAAGAATTCCTTCCACCACTGGCTCCTGAAGTGTAGGTGGCCTGAATGACTGAACATGATAGGAAAGAAGGCCTATCCCATGTTGTCCTCCTCTCCACTTATTAATAGTGCAGATTATGTGTTTTTCATGGGCTGCAAAGGTTTTTCCCTCAAGTGGCAAAATGTAGAGAAATCCACAAAAT
Source organism: Pinus albicaulis (assembly GCA_034641835.2). Lineage (NCBI taxonomy): Eukaryota > Viridiplantae > Streptophyta > Pinopsida > Pinales > Pinaceae > Pinus > Pinus albicaulis. The sequence continues at coordinate 622,320,578 of CM076571.1, forward strand.
ATTCCTCCTCCAACATTGAAGAACAAGCTGCCCCAAAACATTTCTTCCATGATGAAGAGGACATGCTCATCATAGAATGTCCAAATGAGATGTTTGATTTAGGCTTTGAATGCTACTGTATGATACAAACAAAGTCTCAAAAGGACATAGCGTAATCTCATCCATTGCTCCTTCAGAAAATGATATGGCATATAGGATGTTCCTAAATGACTAGTGGTGAAGATTCTCACATTCACTAGTAGGAAGTAAATGGATGAATGGGTAAGCTGAACATACAAGTCATATTTTATCACTTGCCCATGATTATACAATGAATGATCATCAAACTTATTATCCACCTCAAAAGGAAACAAACACTTAGCTGTAGTGGCCATAGTTTTTCTCATGTTCCCCTTAAAACATGCAATGCAGAAAATGTGGGAATCCTTCCCCTTTAAGGACACTCCCACTCATGTGTCATTATTCCAATCATGTTACCAATGTAAATCAGATCCACATCAGCAAGGGAAGTCATAATCAGCAACAAAATGAGGAAAATGCTGAAGGTTTCATGTGATGCCAGGAAGTGCCAATAGTTTCCCCAATAGTGGCAACGCAGTTCTCCAAGTTCTTGCTTCAAAAATTTACATGGCAGAATGCTTTGTGACTCATGGCTAGTAATGTAAATTAGTTGAGCATCTATGCAATGGAAAAACATCTGCCAAAGGCCATGTGAAATATTTCTTCCTCCATCATATAGTTTGGTCCAATCTTGCCCATGGAGAAATCTGATAGGCTTGCCCTCTTGTAGAGCTATGCACTGCAAGATAATGGTAAGAGTATACAAATCAGCCATTGTAAAAACAGATTTATTACCATATGTTGGGAGTAAAAGGATGCATGGATCCATGAATGAACCCTCCATAGTTTTTTGGCATGCTCCCATGAAGAGGAATTGACTAGGTGCTACAAGAAGATCCTTCTTATTATGCTTGGGAATCCAAGTCGAGAAGAATGTAGCATAGTAATAGATGAATCCATCTACTACCTCATCCATATCACCTCCTCTTTCCTCATCCAGTGCAACAAATATGAAATTTTCCTAGGACCTGTGGGTTATGGACCCACCACACTTCAGCTGGACACACTTCATCCATAGTTTTCTGCTCCCAAGAGATAACGTTGTTGGCCTATACACATAGGTTCTCATCCCTATCAAGCTCCATCCTTTGACATGCGGTTTTCCAAAGGCATTCTCCATAATGCTGCCATATATGAGGGGTCTCCTCCATGAAGAAAACACCTCTTGCACCATGATAGTGCCATACTTCACCCTTGCAACATTATGCCAAGTGGGAGAGAAATATCGCCCTTGCTTTCTCCCAATCCTCTGAAGCAACAAATATCCTTGCTGTCCATTCATACTTCCATCATTCATCATATGTGGTGGAAAAAAAATGACCCTACCATCATAATGAATCCACACTCCTTGCTGTCCCATGATGAAAGTATCCTGCCAAGCTCCTTCCATCCTCACACCCTTGAGAAAAGGACATGTCTCATGATGGCCAAACTCTCTCCTCAGTAGACAGTGCAGCTTTTCCTCTTGCTACCCTGTGTCATAGATAAGCAAGTGGCTCACAAGCCTCTTTCTCTCCACCCACTCTCCTCCATCAAGGTATGGTTGTCCCCAATCCTTCTCTCCTTTGGCATCTTCCCAATGAAGATTGCCATTATCCCAAAGCAAGTGTCCCTCCTTACACCTCATGGGATGTTGAGATGTAACCCCTTGAAGAATTTCCAGGAAAGGCATCTCATTAATCAAACCCTTGAATCCACAAGAATCCAAGAGTGCTAAGGACAATACATCCTTAGGAGATGTCACATCATCCATGATGCTCTCTAAATCCTTGCACCATAACTCCTAATGTTGCATGCAACTCAATAAGGGTGCAAAGTACTGAGTGCTGATCCATTCTTGGATCAAACCCCTCTTGTATAGTGCTGTATAAACTTGCTCCTCTTTATCAGCATGAATTTTCGATCCTGGGCCATGTGAATGCAAATTTTCCAAGCCTCCTATGACCTTTTATGAAATATCACTGCATGGAAATTTTTCATACCTTTGTGGATATTTGAGACATCTTGTATGGATGCAAGAGTCTCTCTCTCTGATCTGTTGGCTGATCCAACTGCTGGTATGGTGGGCTGCTTCTGGACAACACTGGTAGAAGCCTCCTCAAGTGGAGAAGAATGCTCCTACTCTTCTGGCCATCTATCCCCTTCCTCTTGTGGCCCTCCATATTCTTCACTTCCTTTATGAGCATAGGAAGTGATTTCATCTTCTCCTACCTCTTGAATCCCTCTAGAGGTTTCACTGTAGCTTTTATCATCTTGAAACCCTCTTGGAGTTTCACTGCACCTTTCTTTCCCATTGGTTAAACCCCTTTGGAGAGGCTTCTTTCTGATCTGGAAAATGGATGAGAGTAACCTCATCCTCTCCATATTTTTTCTCCTATTATTTGTATTCTATGGGTGGATCTGAAATCCACAGGTTGAGCCAAGTTGGATGCTCCTTGCTCTTCTCTTTAGTTTTGTGAAAGCTTGATCTCACAGGCTGAGCCAAAGATCATGCTCTGATACCACTGTAATTTCCCGTTTTCGGAAAAATCACAAGTCTGTGCCAGAGATGGAATAATGAGGCATTTACTGGTTATTTATCCTTCCAAATAAGGGAGAGAACCAGAGGCTACCTGGCCTTTTACAGTCTCTGTCTACAGATATGTAATTATTCCTATTCAGGAATTGTTGCAGCAAGCTTCTTACGGATTCTGTATAAGGAAGAAGATGTGAAAATAAGGCCACCCACTACTGGAATGCCTTAGAAAATATATATTTCGACCTCCTTGTAGAATTTAATCTCAAAGAAATAACCTTAAGCAGGTTATTCAGATCTCCCACAGTGAACCAGCTGAAAATGGCAGCAACATGTAAGCACAAAATAGCTGTCTCTAGAAAATAACGCTGTATAAGTGAGAAATGGGACTGAGGTCCCTTAGATGACTCAATATATGAATCACTTATATAATCGGAGGTAAAAAAAATGAATCTAGCTCATATAAACAGATCTCCCAAATCAATATGCCTCAATTAAGCTCAAAACCCCATAGTCTAACTCATGCAGAAAATACTGAAACAAGAAAAATGTTATTCCTACTAGGGTTTCTGCAGTAAATAAGTGACATATTAGATCTGAAATGAACAAGCATCCAATGGCTAAGAAAATGTGATTCCTTTCCTCTTTATACAGAATGAAGATCACCCACAAGGGGTTTCATGGAAATACAAGTGTACAAGTGCAGATATGAAAATATATGTAGCTGGAAAATGTAGTCACAACAACAATGAACATAAATATGACTGAGAATATGAAAATACAGAAGAGGAATTGAATATAGAGCTTTTCGGGATAAGGGTTGGCCCTTTCTCCAAAGAATAAGCCCTCAAGCAAGGGATCAAACCCCGCAGCTGCTGCTCTCACAAGAATAATGCATTTTACCCAACGAACTGCACTATAATGGATGGAAAATGAGTTGGACACATGCCAAGATCTGAAATCAGCTCTGAAATCTCCTATACAACTCCCTCAATGCAAGAGAAACTCCCTCCACTGAAGAGAAATGCACAAGAGTAGATGAAACAACCCTCCCACTGCACTGCCCAGTAACACAACGTCCTTTGCTATAGAAATAATGCTATAACTATGATAAATTCTTGGCGTACGATCCAGATGTGGGAGAAATTAAGCACAACCCCTTCAAGAGATCACTCAATGAAGGAGAAGGAATTCCTAAACATGAATTCCTCCAAACTCTGTTGAGCAGCAAGAGTTTGCAGAAAATGTCTAAGCAAACATGAAATCAAAATACACAAGCTAACCCTACAAATCTGCCCTTCTCCTCCTTATGTAGTTGTGAGCTCCTTCACCTTGGGTCCTATTGGGGTTCCAGTGTTTTGGCCAGATTGGCAAGACCAAAAGACCGGACAACATCAGAACCACTTTGGGGCCCTAGGATCTAGCCCTTCTGGACCCAGAGAGGGATCTCTCAAAATAAAGAAAAGAATGATATGTCTTTGAAGGCTCAAAATGAGGTATTAGGCTAGGTATGAAGCACAAAGGGGGGTTTTCAATGATTTGGTTGGTTGTTGGGTTGGTCATGAGATCATTAAATGAGAAGGTTATGGAATGAAAGGAGCGGAGCATTAGGACGTTTCGGAAAAAGAGGATAGGTTAATAATGTGCCATCCATTGGGCTATGGAGTCATGAAAGGGGATTACTTGCATGCAACTAGCCAAGGCTTTCCAAAGGGCAAGTCATCTATACTAAAGGATCTTCTACATAGATGATGGAATGGAACAGTAAGGAAGTGAAGGAGAGACACAAAGGAAAGCTTGAGATCAGACCAGAGGTCATCTAACTTCAGATCTGCTTCGGCATACTCTTAAAAGGAAAACACTTAAGATTTAAACACCAAACTAGGACTTTTAACTGCAACTACAACAACAACAACCTTTACAATATGTTCTTTAGGGCTTCTTACAGGAGAATGAGTAACTGTGGAAGTAGATACAAATTAAATGGATCCATTAAGACAGAGTGGAGGAAGGGTCCACACCCACTCTGCTTAATAGCTCTGCACTGTACTCTGTAGTCAGGTTCAGAGTCTCTGTCAGGTCGATATTTGACCTCAAATGTTTCTTTGGAGTCCTTTGGCTGTCTGGTACTCTATGGTAGCCTTCTGGAATAAATGACATGGATGGCAAGTCTGTAGGTCTCCCCATGCTTCCATTATTGCTATCCTGACAGTCTTTGGAAACTTTTTGTCAGTGAAATGGCCTTTTGGAGCTCGAGGAGGCATGGAGACTTCTGTTGATGGTGTACTTCTGAGTAAAGTACTGTTGATGCTGAAAAGCAGATATGGCTCATTTCATGTGCATTTTAATCTTCAAACTACGCCTTAATTCTTTGAACATGGATTAAAGCATCAAATATTCAATTACGGGCTTCAACACCCTTAATCCCTGTTGCTGATACACTGGCCGTTGCTGTAAAGGCCTCTCTATGTTTTGAATCACCGTGGTTGTGATTATGGAAAACAGAGTGAATTCATCACTCTGTAAAACTCTGCACAATAAAATAAACCAATTAAAACACCATGGGGTGGCGGAAGAAATGTTGTGGAGGCCTGTGGAGTGGTGGTGCAACTATGGAAACAGTGGCTATAGTGGAGGAAATGGTGTAAAACACTGTAGATGGTGAAAAAAACGCTCTGGTGGAAGTTTGGTGGAGGAATGATTATGGGCCGCTCGGTCAAATCTGGAAGCGATGATTAACGGTGGGGATTAATTAACAGAATGAATTTGTAAGTTGGGCGAAATGAAATAAACTTTAACGTAAAACATTAAAGTTCTAATGTGAGTGGATAAAAATGATTTCCAATGTAAACATAAAGTTTTGACCATAGGCGAAAATACAAAGGGAAATCGATGAAAACACATGAAATGGGCTTAAGATGGTGGGACCTGGTCATGGGTGGAGGGCGATTTGATATGGACCATCAGATCTTAGGAGGAGATCGACGGTTCAAATGCCACGATGAAATGCTGAGGTCGCGTGATGAAAAAACTGAATGGGGTGCGAGATGCATTGTGGGCTGTTGATCTGTACAGATCAACGGTTGGGATCTGTCAATGGACTTTCGGGCACAAACGGTGGGGAAGTGGGTTTTTGGACAAAACTGTTGTTCTCGCGTGGCAAAAGGTGGGTGAGGAAGTTTTTGCTTTTTGAACGCGATATGGGTCTTTAGTTGACACGTGGCTCTAGAAAACCACCCATATCACGTGATTTCTAACAGTTAAAACCCGGGCACGAAACTACGCGATATTGATGTGGGCTATTGGATCTGGGCTTGTGAGATCTGAAGGTGATGGAGGAGCACGATACGAGGAACGTGCGCGGATGATTAAGGTGGGGACCAATCGAAGGTGGTTTCATTGTGGGCCGTCCGATCTATGTGATGGACAGCTGAGATCTGAAGAGAGAGAGCAAAGGTGGAGGATATGGTTAGTAGGCGGGAGTGATATGAGCTGTCATATCAAGAACGATGGATGGTCAGGATCTAATCGGAACCATAGGAGGCAGCGGCCAGACCCCCGATGGGCTCATGAAGCGATTGGATCTGGACCATTGGATCGGCTTCAGATCAAAAATTATGATTGGGTCGGAGGGTGACCAATCGGGGAAGTGGGGCGGAGTAAGAAGAAATCTGGGCCATAGGATTAGGATGGGCGGATGGCTCAGATTCAATCGGGGATTTGCCAATCGGGGCATCGGAGGGTGGCATATTTCAAAATCTCCGATTGGCGATGAAGGCGGTGCTGCGATGGCCGTCGGATGCTTTGAGATCAATGGTGGAGATTTCCCTTCGGGGGTTACACAAGAATGTTATAAGGCACGATGGAAAGGGTGCGGGCCATTAGATCTTTCTAGATCAACAATGTAGATCATTTCAAAGGCCGACAGACCAAATACACTATGACATTGGAAGTTTTTGTTTTACAAAGAAAATAAGTGCTCCGACCAATCCTTCTGATGCAATGAGTGCCTTATGGAGTAGCGCTTGGTATTAGCACTCGGTCTCATGGAGGGGAAGTGGTTAAGGGGGCCGGCCGGAAGGGGCTAAGCCTGTGTATGTAAAATGAGTGATTTTGGCCCAATTTTAATGCTTTTCAAGGCCAGAAAATGGATTCGGTAAGGAGAATAAGGGGTTATTAAATCAAACAAAGGGTATTTTAGAGGTTTTAAAGGGGATTTAGGATGATTTGAAAGGTAAGTGGGGAATTAGAAGGGGAGAAAAGGTGATGAAAATAGAGATTTAATGAGGGTGAAAAAGGGCACATGGAGGCCTTTTGGGCATTCTTCTTCGCAAACAGAGAGGCTTTTTTCTCATGGAAACAACAGTGAGGATTTATCAAAGGACAAAGGCACAAGGAAGCTTCAAGGATGATGTGTTTTCAGAGGGAATGCATTCCTTGAAGGCTCAAAAAAAATTTTAGCCCCCTGTTTGCTTGTCAAAAAATTCATAGGGGGCTAACAATGGCTCCACATGGGGATGGCATCTTCTTGAAGGTATCAAGAATTCAGAGAATGATCTTTGGTGTAGGCCAGATGACTGGTGCTTAACACATCCATTTTCTTTTTTGGATCAACTGCCACAAATCATGAAGACATTATATCAGCAATAAAAATTCTCCCAAACAACTACCTACCCAGCCTATAGTCCTAACATTTTTTCTTCTGGGTGCATTTGGACTAGTAGACCCTTTACATCATCAATTTTTACAAACAGGAAAAATAAAACTATTCTACTTCTACCCTTATTACTCCATGAGGCCAGATTAAACTGTTGGCCTCATCGTTTCTCTACCTAAAATAATGTCTGCTAGGATTAAACTGTCTAGCATATTTCATCTCTACATTCTAAGATAGAAATTGAAAAATATTCAAGCCAGGGTTAGACTGTATGGCTTGCTGTGAACCATGGCATAAAGACAAAACTTCTCATGGACTGAAAAATTTGCAGAAATTTAAAACAAGCAACTAAATGCTCATAGGCTGAGCTTTATTAAGCTTTTCCTACCTACCCTACTCTAACTCGACATATTTACAAGTCTAGCTTACAAACATTCTCTTCCAATACAACTAGTCCATCAAGTGATTCCATTACTGGTCTTTCTTGCTCATCTCCTTGAGCAGGCTAGATAGGCAGGGCCACTCCCATTCTTTTTGTTCCTCAACAACAACCTTTAAAAATTTTCTTATTGTTTGCAACGTGCTGCTCAAGAAGACCCTTGATCCTTGTTCAAATGTTTGCAGGAAATAAACATAAGGATCATGAAATGATACCTGGTTATGAATATTTGGCAGGCAGGCTTCAACCATAATTTCTCCTTCTTCCACTGGATCAAGAATGAGATTCTCTGGAGAAAGAGAATCTCTTTCATCTTCTTCACTTTCTGAACTGGAGGACTCATCATATATTGCAGCTGTGTCCTCTTGGAGCTCTGATATATTCTGCTTTGATGGGCTGAGCTCCGTGAAAATATCCATGTATTTTTTAGCAGGGGTATGTTCCATTTCTTCCTCTTTTTCGAGAGAAGGTTCCTTGCTTTCATCATGCTCAAAAATCTCTTATTTTCTTTCTTCCTCATTCTCTGAAAAGGAAGACTGCTGGTCTCCGATCATGAAAATCATCACTAATGATCTGAAGTGTAATAGAGTGAAAACTCCATGAATCTTCATCTATTAGTAGGCTTTCATAGCTTCCTTCATCAGAGTCATAGATAGGCCGACTTGGTTCATTGCCTCTTTGGATTTTTTGGTCCTATCTTTCCTCCCATGAATCTACTGATGATGGTTCTGCAAGATCAACTTCCCTCTGGAAACAATCATCATCAAATAGATCATAACTAGGAAAGTCATAATCGTAAGTAATGCCACCAATCAAACCTATCAGATTCTCAGTAGGTCTTTCTTCATTTTGATCCGTAGAGGAGTTTTCTGGATCTGCATGATCAAACTCCTCATATGAATGACTGAGCATATCTGTTCTATAAAATATTTCAGAGGTGGGCTACATGTTCAATATTCGGTCCATCTCCTCTTCTATCAACAGAGAAATTTCTTTTTTAACACAGACAGAAGAATAGTAGTCCTTTGCATCTTTTACGAACTGATCTGGAGGCTGGATATCTTCTTGAGCCTCTTCTTGAGCATTTTCCAGAGCAAGAGCAAACTCCAGACCCAAATCATCATACATGTATTGCTCATTGTCTAGGTATGGAGTTGGCCCTTGCTCTGGAAAATGCATGGGCTATTCTAAATAATCAACATTTGTATTTAAATTAGCCGTATACATCTCCACCACTTCACCAAACATGTTTAATATTCTGTTTACTCTGTCCACCAAGGCATCTAACTTTGCATCTCTATCCATGTTTGGATCCATGTTTCTGCAAAGAAGGTCACTGCATCTTCTCAACCAGTTCAGAGTCTTCTACCAGTGGAGTCATTAGGTCTATTAGGAATTTTAGAGTGTGGAGTCACCAGGTGGATGAATTTGGATGTTCGAAATAGACTGCTATCCACCATCAACATTGGATACCAACCTAACCAGAGATTTTGGGTCTTTTGAGTGCCTAAGGGTATCTGAGATAAAATGCACTCAATTCCCGAGCGGAGTCACCATTATGTTGGGGTTCCAGTGTTTTAGCCAGATTGGCAAGACCAAAAGACCGGACAACATCAGAACCACTTTGGGGCCCTAGGATCTAGCCCTCTTGGACTTGGAGAGGGATCTCTCCAAATAAAGAAAAGAATGATATGTCTTTGAAGGCTCAAAATGAGGTATTAGGCTAGGTATGAAGCACAAAGGGGGGTTTTCAATGATTTGGTTGGTTGTTGGGTTGGTCATGAGATCATTAACTGAGAAGGTTATGGAATTAAAGGAGAAGAGCATTAGGACGTTTCAGAAAAATAGGATAGGTTAATAATGTGCCATCCATTAGGATCTGGAGTCATGAAAGGGGATTACTTGCATGCAACTAGCCAAGGCTTTCCAAAGGGCAAGTCATCTATACTAAAGAATCTTCTAGATAGATGGTGGAATGGAATAGTAAGGGAGTGAAGGAGAGACACAAAGGGCAGCTTGAGATCAGACCAGAAGTCATCTAACTCCAGATCTGCTTCAACATACTCTTAAAAGGAAAACACTTAAGGTTTAAACACCGAACTAGGCCTAAGGTCAGAGAAGGACTTTTAACCTTCAATGCTTTGACACTAGCTCAAGGGATGTTTGAAGGGCCAATATATTGGAAAAGGACCCCAGTGGACAGGGCTTACACTAAATCCCCGGTATCCCAATTCTTCCAGCTCAAACTTAACAAGAAAAACTAAGCAGCAAACCCGAATCCACACATCATCTAGTAGTGGATAACGACTACTACACTGGTTAAATTACATAAATTTGCTCTTAGATTCACTATCAACAGAAAACATCAAGGATAAGAAGAGCAACAAGAATTTAAGGTACCATGCGAGGGTATATCTTAAGCTCGATTTACTGATTCTTATTGGAGAATAAATGGACAGCATGAATAATGTAATAAAACAATGCAATAAGAGGAACATCACCTGTAATATAGACTAGGATCCTTTGAAATTTTCTTGATTAATTGATGTGAAAAACCAGTCACATACACTAAGCTCAATAGATGATTACAGTCCAAACCTTCTCCTCCCAGCCTACTACATTACAAACTACTCAGCTACTCTCCCTTAACAACCATTCTAATAGTCGAATGAGTCCCTACAACTGCAACTAAAACAAAAAAAACCTTTACAATATGTTATTTAGGGCTCATTATAGGAGAATGAGTAGCTGTGGAAGTAGATACATATTAAATGGATCCATTAAGATAGAGTGGAGGAAGCGTCCACGCCCACTCTACTTAATAGCTCTGCACTGTACTCTATAGTCAGGTTTGGAGTCTCTGTCAGGTGGATATTTGACCTCACATGTTTATTTGGAGTCCTTTGGCTGTCTGGTACTCTGTGGTAGCCTTCTGGAATAAATGACATGGATGGTAGGTCTGCATGTCTCCCCATGCTTCCATTATTGCTATCCTGACAGTCTTTGGAAACTTTCTGTCAGTGAAATGGCCTTTTGGAGCTCGAGGAGACATGGAGACTTCTGTTGAGGGTGTACTTCTGAGTAAAGTATTGCTGATGCTGAAAAGAAGATATGGCTCATTTCATGTGCATTTTAATCTTCAAACTACGCCTTAATTCTTTGAACATGAATTAAAGCATCAAATATTCAATTACAGGCTTCAACACCCTTAATCCCTATTGCTGATACACTGGCGCTACTATAAAGGCCTCTCTGTGGTCTGAATCACCGTGGCTGTGATTATGGAAAACAGAGTGAATTCATCACTCTGTAAAACCCTGCACAATAAAATAAACCAATTAAAACACCAGGGGGCGGCGGAAGAAATGTTGTGGAGGCCTGTGGAGTGGTTGGTGGAAATTTGGTGGAGGAACGATTATGGGCCGCCTGATCAGATCTGGAAGCGATGATCGACGGTGGGGATTAATTAACAGAATGACTTTGGAAGTTGGGCAAAATGCAATAAAATTTAACGTAAAACATTAAAGTTCTAATGTGAGTGGAGAAAAATGATTTCCAATGTAAACATAAAGTTTTGACCATAGGCGAAAATACAAAGGGAAATCGATGAAAACGCATGAAATGGGCTTAAGATGGTGGGACCCGGCCATGGGTTGAGGGTGATTTGATATGGATCATTAGATCTCAAGAGGAGATCGACAGTTGAGATGCCGCGATGAAATGCTGAGGTCGCGCGATGAAAAATCTGAATGGGGTGCAAGATGCATTGTGGGCCGTTGATCTGTATAGATCAACGGTTGGGATCTGTAAATGGAATTTCGGGAAAAAATGGTGGGGAAGTGGTTTTTTGGACAAAACCGCTATTTTCACGTGGCAAAAGGCAAGTGAGGCAGTTTTCACTTTTTGAACGCAATATGGGTCTTCTGCTGACACATGGCTGTAGAAAACCGCCCATATCGCGTGATTTCTAATAGTTAAAACCCGGGAACGAAAACTGCGTGATATTGATGTGGGCCATTCGATCTGGGCTTGCGAGATACAACGGTGATGGAGGAGCGCGATACAAGGAATGTGTGCGGATGGTTAAGGTGGGGACCGATCGAAGGCGGTTTCATTGTGGGCCGTCCGATCTATGCGATGGACGGCTGAGATCTGGAGAGAGAGAGCAAAGGCGAAGGATATGGTTAGTGGGTGAGAGTGATATGAACCGTCAGATCAAGAAGGATGGATGGTCAAGATCTAATCAGAACAGGAGGAGGTAGCGACCAGACCCTCGATGGGCTCATGAAGCAATTGGCTCTGGACCGTTGGATCAGATTCAGATCAATCGCTGCGATTGGGTCGGAGGGTGACCAATCGGGGAAGCAGGGCAGAGTAAGAAGAAATCTGGGCCGTAGGATTAGTATGGGCGGACGGCTCAGATTCAATCTGGGATCGGCCAATCGGGGCATTGGAGGGTGGCATATTTCAAAATCTCCGATTGGTGATGAAGGCGGTGCTGCAATGGCCGTCGGATGCTTTGAGATCAATGGTGGAGATTGCCCTTTAGGGGTTACACAAGAATGTTATAAGGCGCGATGGAACGGGTGCGGGCCATTAGATCTTTCCACATCAACGTCGGAGATCATTTCAAAGGCCGACAGACCAAATACACTATCGCATTGGAAGTTTTTGTTTTACAAAGAAAATAAGCACTCCGACCAATCCTTCCGATGCGATGAGCACCTTATGAACTAGCGCTTGGTCTTAGCGCTCGGGCTCATGGAGGGGAAGTGGTTAAGGGGGCCGGTTGGAAGGGGTTAAGCATGTGTATGTAAAATGAGTGATTTTGGCCCAATTTTAATGCTTTTCAAGGCCATAAAATTGATTCGGTAGGGAGAAAAAGGGGTTATTAAACGAAACAAAGGGTATTTGAGAGGTTTTAAAGGGGATTTAGGATGATTTTAAAGGTAGGTGGGGAATTAGAAGGGGAGAAAAGGTGATGAAAAAAAAGGTTTAATGAGGGTGAAAAAGGGCACATGGAGGCCATTTGGGCATTCTTCTTCGCAAACAGAGAGGCTTTTTTCTCATGGAAACAGCAGTGAGGATTTATCAAAGGAAAATGGCACAAGGAGTCTTCAAGGATGATGTGTTTTCAGAGGGAATGCATTCCTTGAAGGCTCAAAAAACATTTTAGCCCCCTATTTTCTTGTCAAAAAATTCATAGGGGGCTAACAGGTCCCACCTCTTAGGGTTTCCCTCTTCATTTGAATCTCTTCCCTCCAAAAATGCGCTGTCTTCTTAGGCAAGCTACTCCTCCTTAGGCTGCGCTGGTTGACTTGGTCAACTTGGCCTTGTCCTCATGTAATTGGCCCTTTTCACGCTAGGAGGTGCAAAATAAGCTACTCAAAGGTTCCCTTTTCACATTAGGAAGGATATTATTCATGTCAAGAGGTCTCCTCTTCCTTTTTATTCACCTACTACACAATATGAGAAAAAATTAATGTTCCAATTTATTCATGAAAATTTTGGAACATTACATTTTTCTAGTGGTGAAACAACCAGATTCTACTCTATGGTCGACAGTTTGAGTTCTCTATGATTTGATAAGGGTTTCTGAAGTCCTAAGGGATACTTATATTGTCACTAACTCAAAGGTCCCATCATGATCACCATTTTGTTAGTGATAGTGATGAAGTGGTTACAAATCACAGGATATTATTTGACAAGGGATTTTTAATTACCTTAAGGAGGTATAAGCTTGTTACTTATGGAAAAGGTCCCACCGTGATCGCCATTATGCTAGTGTGTTGATGAGGTGGTAGATTCATTGGATTTTCTAAGTCTAACTAAAGGTCTAATGAGTCTTAGGATGTATTCAGGCAACTATATACTCAGAAGTCCCACCGTGATCACCATTATGTTAGGGTCCTGTGATTTAGCAGATTGGTAGACCAGATGCACATGGTAACATCAGACCAGTCTTTGGAGTCCTAGGACCTAGCCTTCCTGGAGTCAGAGAGGACTCTCTCTATTGTTTGCAAAGGATGTGAACTTGTTTGACTTTAGGATAGTTTTTAAGTGTAGGGTTTGTTGTTTCTTTTGGTTGGGTAAGATGAACAGGTAGAATAGGTGGAGTGAGAGGTCTTCAAATCATTGGGCTATGGAGTCAATGAAAGTCATGGATATATAAATAATGATTCATAGTGCATCACAGGGAGAATATAGTGTGGTCGATGGATCCTTTAAGGTTATATGTGAAGTGAAATGAACATTAAGTTGGGGAAAACAAGGTAGGGAAAAGGGAAATTAAGAATCCTTTGTCAAATACCCATAAACAAGAAGGTCTAAAACACCATTAACCTCAAGAAGAGATCAATAGATAGGGAAAACTAGTAACTCTTTGATCCAACTTAAGTAAATAATCATTCTGGACTAACAATTCCAATGAAATATAGAAGGTGAGAAACTCATTTAACTTCTAGTGATTTCACCTTCAAGCTTTAGAAAACATTTAAGATCACAAAAATAATTTTAATCAATAAAGAGGGAACTCCTAAACATTATTGATCAAGCTACCAAGAACTTTGAGGCAAATTGATGGGCATGGACAAAGGGAAAGATTAGAACAAGACCTCATTGACTTAACCTTACAAGTAATACTTCAAAGAGAGATTTCAAAACAGAGTTTAGATAGCATAAAATAAGCAGGGCTTGCCATAAAACATATTTGGAAACTAGAATATTAATCCATTGATGAAACAAACAAGCATAAGGGGTCTAGTGAGCAATCAAGAAATCCTTAAAATGTCCTAGCAGAGGAAAACATCAAGGCAATAGAAGGAAAGAAGGACTAAGGTGCTTCAAACAACAATTCTTAGCCTATAATTTTCTGTTCTACTGCATATAGAAGGATGAAACATAATGATAAACAAGAAAACATGAAAAAATTAGAGACACATAACCATTAACCAAGCTCAGGGATCCTGCAAGCAAGCTTCATCATCATCAATCAAAGCAAATCATCCACAAGCTCCACAACACCAAATTTCTCTTCAACCTCAAAAAACCATGTATTTCTCTCAAAGCTCATCAAATGCCAACATTTAAAATGAAGCCCTCATGCTCTATTTAACTCAAAAAAGGAGGGAAAAAATGCTAGATAGGGTTGGAAAATGTCAAAATCACTCATAAATGTCATAAATGCCCAAGAGACCATGCAAGGCCCAAGGCACAAAATATCCTATGAAATAAATGCCAAAATAACTTCTAACACCTAATTATAGAGTGATTTGCCTAAAAAAACACTAAAATATGATTTTACAATAAATGAGTGTGTTTTTTTATACTTTTGGCCAAAAACACACTAAACATTCCATTTGTGCAGCGCCACCTCAGGCAGAAAATAGGCACTTTTGCAACCAAGTTTTGGACCCCTTTCCGATGCCGGATTTGGCTCCATTATGGCTAGTTGGAAAGCCTTATGAGTTTAATTTATTGAAATACTTGTATTTTCCTGATCCAGCTCCTATAGCCTGCTCAAATTTCCAAAATCCAAACACTTCCATTAACGCAATGCTAGGCCTGAAATAGGGGCAGAAAGGTGAAAAATGAAGGTTTTTTTGACCTTTTGAGGGGTCAAACCTGCTCTAATTTGTCTAAAACTTGGTGAAAAAAGTGTAATAGTGATGATAAATCCAAAAACGCTGAGTTTTCTGTTGGCCGGATAAATCGCTCTTGCAGACAAGATCGATCTCCCTAGTGTCAGAAGACAATCTAGCAACAAACGAACAACTAAGTTTGTCTTTCTCTAAATATATTTGTTTTACAAGTAAATTCTATGAAGGTGTCGATCCTACCTTAGATCCAAATGCTTATTTGTGGTCGTAGTGCTTCCGTCGCATCAAAATCCTTCTGTTGCAATAAGAGTTCTTTCGTCACAAGAAAGTGTCACCTTTTGTCGACCTGCAATCATAAACAAACAAATATTAAATAGCACCTGTATAAAAAATAATTATAAAACATACCTATCATAGTGATCAAGGAATCTATGAAATAAATGATCAAACGAAATCTTATTGAAATAAACAATCGAACGACAATTTATTGAGAAAAACAAAACTTGATTGTATTAATCTTAAAATAATAGAAGAACCTTACAACCTTAGCCTTGATGTTTGAAAGGCCTTCTCGAGGTCTGAAGCATGAGTCTCCTCTACTTTGATAAGTCTTGCACTCTTCCTTCAGGAGAACAAAGAGGTATGTGATCTTTCCTCTCAAAATCTTAGCAGAAAGAAGTCTAAATCTCAATAGCACTTCAACTTAATCACACATAAAGCTTGAACTCCAATTCTCAATCTCCAAAATCTAACCTCCAAAATATCAATCTCCAAAATCTAACCATTTGAGGCTACCCAATGCCTCCTTTTATAGAGAAGATGAGGAGGTTAGGATTCCACCTTTGAAGGGATAGAATCCTCCTTCAAAGGGATAGACTCCTCACATCAAGGGATTAGTTCCTTACAGTGAGGGATACATGCACCTTATCAAAGCATACTCATCCCCAGAAAATCTCATCTAGAACCTTCTAGAATTAACCTCAAACCAACTTTTTAACTTTACTTTCTCGCTCTTTTGAGTTTGGAGGGGGTACGCAGGCATTCCAAAGGAAAAATGCATTCTAGAACGCAGGTAAGCCATGCATTACCTGTGTACCCAAGCTAGGAACGCAGGCTAGCTTCATGTTACATGCGTACCCATTCTTTCAGAGGTTTTTAGGGTTTTTCCTCCTGTTTCAGGGCTTGGCATGAGGAGTAAAGGTTGTAAGACTTGCAGAGGAGGTATGTATGAGTGTTAATGAGCTCATACAATTAGCAGAATGTTAAGGTGACAGTTTTTAGTGTAACAGATTGCCCCCTAAAGTGCGAAGTCTAGAATAGATTAAGATGAAGTCTGTCATATATGAAGAGTGAAGTACTTTATCATTTCAAGGATCATCCTGTGGACACCCCAGTCGGAACCTGTAAAAACATTCAATGCAAAATATATATATGTAAACATATCATCGCTGAGGTAGGCATTCCCATACTCAGATAAAAAACTAACTAAACGTGTTCTGATATAGAAATTATTTTAATATTACATCAATAGTGGAGACATAGCATGGACGCAACCATTTGTAATGAATAGTATACAGTATAATAATAAAAATCCTCGCAGCCTGAATGGTGGAAACTAGATCTAGGGTCTTGATTTCTACTTCCCGAACTAGTACGATTCTATCCATGCGATTAAATGTGTTGAAGTCGAACATGTTAGAAACCACTTGATTACCAGTCAATAATGTAAACTGTTAACAAGTGTGAGAGTAACCACCATTAATGTCAATGGCTCCCAAAGTACTCAGTACAATCCATGAAATGTGAATGAATGAGCTGAAGTTGAACATGTCACGGAATCATTCGATTGAAGGTCAATGATGCAACCTATCGTCGAAGGTGAGAAACCTTCCATTGAGGCATGCAGATTTAAAGGTACTGATGATTTCTAGATCAACTTCCTAGGTAATGAGTTGTTGTCGATAGAAAGTGATCCGTCGTAAGCAAGCCCACAACATGAAATCATAGATCAAGTTTTGAAGAAATATATTGGCAAGGACTGACTCAGGGATGGTCAAAATGGATGACCGATATTTTGCAGATGAATGGTTTATTTGAACTGTCCTCTTGAACACATAACGACACTGCAGATGGCTTGGTGACAATTGACCCAAAGATAATACCCAGAAACTGGCTGAAGACTTTCAAAATGGTTTGATTAACTGTTAGGCAAAGGATTTTCCCAACCCAGGTGAACAAAAAGTGTTGTGTTCAAGAGTGGTTAATGGCTTTCAAAATAATCAAAATGTAACAAATAGGTTCATTTTTCTCTCTTTTCGCCCACCATTTCTGGCAAGTACCTCTTTATTTTTGACAAGCTTGAGGAGGATAACATTTTCTTTTTTATAAGCTCATCCTTTAGATGAGTCCAACTTAGTTTAAGATTCGAACAATAAGAAGGAGTGGTTCGTTCCTGTTTGAAATTGAACAGGTCCTTTACTGTTAAATTTTAACGAGTCTAGTATAGAAGAAACTCGGTGTTTTTCAATTTTAGGGAGTCAGAAGAAAAAAATTAAGAAAAATCCATGGGTGTACTTTTTCGTAAATTTAGTCTCTCGAGCCCGAAAAAGGATAAAATAATGCAGGAGAGAACTCTATTGACCGTAATTAGTCAACGTATACCTTTTTTGTAAATAGTCCATTTCAGTTCGTAAAAGGGGTAAAATTATACTGAAAGGACGATCATTCATTTACTTTAATGAGTTCGAATAATCAAATGCTCGGAAATCTTTTCATGTTTAGAGAGTCTGAAAAGGGCTTAAAAGAGGACTCCAAATTTTCACTTTTTCGTAAGTTTTAACGAGTTCGAAAAAGGGATAAAAATATACTCCTGTGGCCGACTTTCAATTTAATTTACGAGCATGAAAAGACGGAAAGAACTCGGCATTTTCATGTGTTTTACGAGAATGAAAGATAGAAAAATAATCTCGGGATTTTCATGAGTTTAACGAGTCTTGAAAATAACCAAAATTGACTCAAGATAAGTTTCATTTTTACAAAAGCTTGAAACAAAGAAAAACTATGCTTCAGAGTGGTTTCATTTTTACACAAGCTTGAAACAGAGAGAAAACTGTGCTTGATGCCCCCTAAGCATAACTGCTAGAGCGTATGCCCCCCTAGCTTCATTTCATTCAACTAAGTACACTGCTGGTAATTAATAGCTGGATGGAATGTAGGTTCATTTACGAGATCATATGAAAGACCTGACCTAAAAATGTAGGAAAATTATGCAAAAAACTGAAATAACTAACCTAAATATATGACTTAACATTTACGAGATCTAGTCAAAGACTCGACTCAATTAGGGGAGGATTTGTTTCATTTTTTAACGATATTGGCATAGGAAAAGAACTATGCTCATGGCAACGTGTTTCATTTTTTAACAAGGTTGACACAGTAAAAGAAACTATCCTCGTATCCACTCTCTACAATCTACCTATATAACCTACTGATTCATTTTTTTAATGAGGTTGACATAGGAAAAGAATTGTCCTTATACCTGATTCATTTTTTAACGAGGTTAACTCAGTAACAGGAACTATCCTCTTAGCAACTAATTCATTTTTAATGAGGTTGACAAAGGAAAAGAACTGTCCTCGTACCTGATTCATTTTTTAACGAGGTTGACTCAGTAAAAGGAACTATTCTCATAAACTACTTATTTCTAATCTATCAGTATATTCTCTACAATCTACCTACTGATTCATTTTTTAATGAGGTTGACACAAGAAAATAACTATCCTCATGGAAGCTTGCTTCATTTTTTAAACGAGCTTGACACAAGAAAAGGAACTATGCTCTGACTCACTGATTCATTTTTTAACGAGGTTGACACAGTAAAAGGAACTCTCCTCAGACTCACTGATTCATTTTTTAATGAGGTTGACACAGTAAAAGGAACTTTCCTCAGACCTGATTCATTTTTTAATGAGGTTGACTCAGTAACAGGAACCATCCTCATAAACTACTTATTTCTAATCTCTTAATCTACTCTCTACAATCTACCTACTGATTCATTTTTTAATGAGGTTGACACAAGAAAAGAACTGTCCTCATACCTGATCATGGCTTCCACCTGGAAGAAACACATGTCAATGGACACACCTTGATCATGGCTTCCAAGAGGTCTTCATCAAAAGGAAGAATAGTTCTCTAGAAGGAACACATGTCAAGGGACTCAAAAGGGATAATAACATCATGTTCAAATAATCCCATAGATTTTTCCATGTCAATTACCGGATCTGAGTCAAAGGAAGTCGAGCAAACAGTGAGAGGCTCGCTTACATCGGTAATTGAAAACATGGGACTAGTTGCCACATAATTAACCCTTGGCGGGGTAGATACCACTTTAGAATCAGGAACATTTAGGGGTGTCATATTATTGGTAGTCGAAACAAGACTAGGGAACGAAAGCTGGTCTACAGTCACAATATTGCCATTGTGAGGGAAAGACATCATGCGAAAGAGTGTCGATACGACAGCTTTTATTGCATAAACATAGTCTCGCCCAAGGAGTAAATTGAAATCCACGAGACCTCAAACTACCATAAGATCAATATAGACAGTTTTACCTTCCAAAGTAATAGAAAACTTCGGAAGGATCCCTAAAGATTCACTAATGGTTCTGTTAAAAGCTTTCAGATTCTGTGTAATAGGCACAAGCTGAGGGGAACCCAAAGCTTTCCAAGCAGTTGAGGATAAAATACTAATAGAAGCACCTTCATCTACCTGTGTGCGGTGTATGTCCCTATCACCAAAATTCACAATGATTTGGAAAGGGATGGAGGAAGGAAGACGAGGTTCTGTCAGTCTATTTCAATCAAAGGAAAAGACCTCAGTACTTTGAGGGGGTTCTGTAGAAACAGGTGAAATGCCCCCCCAGCGTAGAAGAATATGATGTAACAAGAAGAACCTAAGCGGTATGAAGTTCAGTCTCTACAGCGAGAATGGGATCGACCAAATGTGAAATCGAATCGACCACTTGATCAACTAATGGATCATCAACCTGAGTGATATGAGTTTCACTCTCCAATGGAAGAGTGGGATTGACTGTACTTGAAATTAGATCAATCACTCCGTCAGTTGACAGTAAGTTGGGAGAAAGTTTACGGTAACCAGTTGGAAATTCTTGCTGTGGAACAGTAAGGTTTTGCAACAATTTTGAGGCTTCATCCATGTGAGGGAAAATGTGATTTTGATGAATCCCTTTGCATAACTTACAAGGAAACCTAACTTTACCCTTTTTCCCAGGAACCTGACTATCACTGGTTGATGGATCAACGGAAAGTTGATGGGATTTTTCTGACCATACTTCCAAGACCTTTGGAATACCGGGACAATTGATAAGGAAGTGGTCACCCTTACAAATCCTGCAAGGGTATTTGGGTTTACGATGCATGTTAGTGTTGGGAAAAATACTGAGAGGGGGGGTGAATCATTATTTAGAGCTTATAATATAAATTCAACTTTTTCTTTGAGCATATTTCCATACGCAGTTTTTATGAATGGAACTAGCGTATGCACGCGGAAATGCAGAAGGAAACTAGCGTATACTGATTTAACTTTCCAGATTTAGAGAAAATTCTCAGAAGCAATCTTATAAACAGATTTATCAGTTATGTATAAGGTTATGAGAAGTAATCAACAGAATAAAGCATCACACACATTAACACCAATATTTAAGGTGGAAACCTAATTCGGGAGAAAATCATCGTTGCTGTCGTCTCTGTTTTCAATATTTATTATATAGAAAACATTTTACAAAATAGTACTGATGCAAACTCATACCAGTACGCAGGCTTCTACCTATAGAAGGCTGCAACCTTATCTCGTTTTCCAGCTACAAATGGAAGGGAGCTCCAACCCTCTGATCTCGTTTACCAGCCTCTCCTGGAAGGGAGCTTCGACCCCTGAAATAAATCACCAGCATCTATTGACAGAAAGCTTCTTCTTTCATACTGAAGGCTTCAACCCCCAGATCTACTGCTGACCACGTTTCATCAATTTTCATACTGGATCCAACAGCTTCAACACAACCCTTCACTTAACATCAACAAACATACTTTGCCCAATACTTCAAACAGAACAGTGAGACCACTGTAACCAGAATGTCAGAAATAAACCAGACTTCAGAATAGATATGCAGATACAAACTCAACCCTGAACATTCATTAATTCAAATATCATACGCTACTTTTCTTCACTGAAGCCGCGTACATACGCGCTTTCCTGCATACCAACCCGCGTATAATTCTGTGTATTTTATTCTTCAGAAACCCTGACTGCCATACACGCTTTTCATGAAGAGAACCCGCGTATATATGAAATTTTTCTGAAACCAACTAGCGTATAGATATGTAAAAATAAATTTTGTAGAACAGACCAGATCTATAAAAATTACCTAGATTTATTCATTTTCTTCAGCAGACTTGCGCTAGTTCTTCATGATTTCGTCAGTCAATCAAACCAGAGATTCATCATCGTCAGATCTAGAGATCTTGAACCATTATTATATCCATGGGTGCATCATAGATTCAGATCTATCAATTAAGAACAGAGTTCATCCATGCAGATATTCCTTAGAGAAATTTATTCATCAACAACCCTTACACATGCACGCCTTGCACTATGATCTTCTTCTCCTTAAATAGATTTAGCTTTTACCAATACCATGAGTCAAAACCACACAACTTCCGATGGTATTCTTGGATGGAATCAAATAAACCATACAGTGCTCAATACTGTGTGCCAAAACCATGGTAATGCCCCTTGGTATTATAATTTTGGAGCGCAAAAGGGCATATGCGACTTGGGACATACTTATCCACGTGTATACGCGACTTGGCCTTTACAAAAGCGCGTATACATTGTGACATATTATATTTATCATTTCTCCAGCACATACTGGACTTATTTTTCTCTGTCACATATAAACTGCACTGTAGATACATCATTCTTACATCTTTAACACATAGGTTGCTATCCAAAGACAACTCATCAAGTCAGTTTCCATCAAGGACAACACATTGCATCATATTGCCAACAATCTCCCCCCTTGGACTTGATGGCAACCATGACCAGAAATACATTCAGCAACAACATTCTCCCCCTTTGACATCAAGGGCAAAGGTTAGATCAAGATCCTTTGTACCGACAATACCATGCTCCCCCTGAGATCATGTTGCATCTTCAAACATAATATTCAATGAAGTACATGACTCTATAACTCAACTTAGTTTTACCATTCCTATCACCAAGGACTCATTATTACATCAATGATCCAACCAAGTGGATTTACAAGTTTGACTCAATTACCAAACCAAGTGGGTTTACAAAATGGAATAAGTTTTTGCATGACTGAATATTACAATTTTTACATCATGGGTCTCAACATGACCTTTTTCATCAAATTACATGAAATGACTTATACAATCAAGATCAAAGATTCTCAAGCATGGGATCAGACTACAAAAAATAATTAGAATGCCAAAAATGCATCCTTTCCACATGACCAGTGCTCCCCCTTAGCCTGTGCATCCTGAACACTTTCAACAGCAAATCATCAAGGCATCTTCATCAGAAGTTTTAGAGAATGAAACAGAAATATGAGAGCTGGAACATCACTAGAGAGACCCAACATCACTGCAGCTGTGCTGAATAATGCTGACCTAGAAAAATTTTGTCAGCAAACACTCATATGTGGTTTTCTGTGTATAAACTCGCATATATATGCGACTGTCCTTCAGGAAATCTGCTTATCCAATTTAATCTTTTGAATTCAAGTAGATCTGACCTTCTGCATGGTAGAGACTACTCCCAGCTTCTGTATGAGATATTCGAATGCTTCCATGGGTAAAGGTTTGGTAAATATATCAGCAACTTGTTCTTTGGAGGGAACATACTCCAACCTCACCTTTTGTTCAAGCACTTGTTCACGTAAGAAGTGATACTTGATGGGAATGTGCTTGGTCTTGGAATGAATAACATGATTCTTTGAGATATTGATGGCACTTGTATTATCACACATAATGGAGATAGGAGGTGAACATTTGATTTGAATGTCTTGTAAGGTTTGCATCATCCAAAGAAGTTGAGTGCAACATGATGTGGCAGCCACATATTCTGCTTCTGCTGTAGATAAGGCAATAGAGCTTTGCTTCTTGCTGAACCAAGATACTAACCGGGGCCCCATATAGAATGCACCACCACTAGTGATTTTCCGATCATCAACATTTCCAGCCCAATCTGCATCAGTGTAAGCATGAAGAGTGAGATCAGCATTCTTTGGATACCATAGTCCAAAGTCTTGAGTTCCTTGTAGATATTTGAATATTCTTTTGACAGCCAGTAGGTGAGACTCTTTTGGATTAGCTTGGAATCGTCCAACAATCCCAACTGCATGCATAATGTCTGGTCTAGTGCCAGTGAGACAAAGTAGACTTCCTATCATAGATCTGTATTCCGGTTGATTCACCGTGGGAGAATCATCATGTGAACTAAGATTACATCCAGTTATCATTGGTGTACTTACAGGTTTACATTCTTCCATGCCATACTTCTTCATAATTTTCTTAAGATATTTTGCTTGTGATAAGAATATGCCATCTGTTTCTTGTTGTACTTGCAAGCCAAGAAAGAATGTTAGTTCCCCAAGTAAAGACATTTCAAATTATTGTTGCATAACAGAAGCAAATTTCTGACTCATATATTCTTCATTACTTCCAAAAATGATATCATCAACATATACAACCACAATCAATAGTTTATCATTTTCAGTTTTTTATGTATAAATTGCTATCAGCAGACCCCTTTGAAAATCCTTGTTGATAGAGATATTTTTCAAGACGATAATACCATGCCCTTGGAGCTTGTTTGAGACCATATAGAGCCTTTTTAAGTCTGCAAACAAGTTTTTCATCATTTCCCAAGATGAATCCTTCTAGTTGTTCTATATAAACTTCTTCTTCTAGATCACCATTGAGAAAAGCAGATTTAACATCCATTTGATAAACTTTGATTTGTTGGAAGCTTGAAAAAGCAAGAAACATTCTTATGGCTTCAAGTCTAGCTGCAGGAGCAAAAGTTTCTTCAAAGTCTATACCTTCTTGTTGAGCATACCCCTTGCGAACAAGTCTAGCTTTATTTCTTATAACATCCCCATTCTCATTTAACTTGTTTTTGAATATCCATTTAGTTCCAATGACATTTTTGTCATGAGGTCTTGGTACTAATTCCCAAGTTTCATTCTTTTCAATTTGATCAAGCTCTTCATTCATGGCTTGAATACAACATTCATCTTTGCTAGCTTGATTGACATTGTGTGGTTCAATAGTGGATAGAAATTCCAGATAGCAAGAATATCCCACAAGAGTCCTTCTTGTTTGTACACCTGATCCCTTTTCTCCCAAAATTTGAGATTCTGGATGATTCTTTTGAACATATCTGGATGGAGCTTTTTCAGATAAATCATCTTTGGGTTCTTCATTGGGTTCACTGTCTATATCATTTCTATTTGATGTAGAAGGATATGTGTCATCATCGTCTTCATCTGTTGTTTTTTTTTCTTCTTTTGGAGCTGCAGGAGACTCATCAATAACAACATCAATACATTCAACAATCTTCCGAAGTCTTTTATTGTAACATTTATATGCTCTACTCCTAGAGGAGTAACCAAGAAGTATTCCTTCATATGCTCTGGGTTCAAACTTGCCAAGTTTTTCATCATTATTTTTGATAAAGCATTTGCTTCCAAAAACTCTAAAATGCTTCACAGTGGGAGGATTACCATACTAGAGTTCATATGGAGTTTTATCACTATTTACACGAACATGTGCCTTGTTAAGAATATTTACCGCTATATGTGCTGCTTCTCCCCAAAATGTGTCAGGTGTTCCGGAATCATCAAGCATAGCTCTAGCCATTTGTTGAACTGTTCTATTCATTCTTTCTGCTACGCCATTTTGTTGTGGAGTGCCAGCTACAGAAAACTGTCTTTTTATGCCATGTTGTTCACAAAATTCAAGGAATTCATTTGATGTATATTCTCCTCCTCGATCATATCTAAGACACTTGATTTTTAGATCTAATTCATTTTCAACCAGTGCTTTGAAGATCTGAAATTTCTCAAATGCTTCATATTTGTGTTTAATCAACCCAATCCAACACATTCTAGAGAAATCATCAATAAATAAGATATAGTATTTTTCACCATGTGGTGAATTTTTCCTCACAAGCCCACATATGTCAGTATGAATGAGTTCAAGAGGCTTACTTGATGATCCTTCCTTGGCATTAAATTGCACTCTAGTTTGCTTACCAAATTGGCAAGATTTGCATATGATACTTTCAGGTAGAGTAATATTGGGAAGATCACGAACAAATTTAAGTCTGCTTGATTTGTTGATTTGAGAGAAGCTCAGATGCCCCAACCTTCTATGCCATAGCCATTTTTCTAAAGATTTACTCAAGTAACATTGATCTTTGCATTTCTTCAATACATACAGGTTGCTTGGAGTTCTGTTTCCTTTTATAATTTTTTTACCTGTATCAAGATCACATACCACACATTCTTTTGAACTAAAGACAACTTTAGTTCCTTGATCACACATTTGACTTACACTTAACAATTTATGCTTTAATCCATCCACATACATGACATTATTAGCTTTCACCTTTTCTTTTAGAAAAACAAACCCTTTTCCCTTAATGACAGCAGGAGTATCATTTCCAAATGTAACATTATTTTCTTTTTCTAGAGCACTATATGCAAGAAGTTTGTTTTTGTCACCTGTCATGTGTTTTGAGCATCCACTATCAATATACCATTGATTTTATTCACCTTCTGCAAATAAAGCTATGCCAAAATTTTCAACCTGTAATTCCTTCTTTTTCCACACTTTGGTGTTTGAAGGAAAATGCTCTTTTGGCTGGACTTTTCTCCTGCATTCAGATTCTTCATGGCCAAAGTTATTGCAATAAGCACATTCAACTTCATTTTGAAGAGGAGAAAAGTTGTTATAGGTATTCGTCTTTGTTCCAATATCCATCCTTTTCTTTCTTGCTTCTCTTGTCATGATGGTTTTATATGCAACACATTGAATAGCTTTATGACCAAAATTGTGACATGAGATACATTGTCCATTGAAGAAGAAATTTCTTCTATTCTGAAATATTCTACTTGAATTTACCTGTTGGTTGGTGTTTCTTTGAAAGGTATATTTGCTAGTGTTCTTTGAATTGAACTGGTCATGCTTTACCTGTGAAGATTCTTTATTCCCTTGTTGAGTGGCAGAATGTTGGATACTGGCTGTAGCTGCTTTTAGATAATTTGGTGTTGAAGTCTGAGAAGATTCTCTGATATATCCAAGACCTGTCTTTATAAAAGGAGAACGTTGTACCTTGATAATCTCATCTAAGGTTTCAGATCCTTTAGAAAATCTAAGATTCAAAGTCTTCACTTTCTCAATTTCTTTTCTTAGACTTACTATTTCACATTCTAATTTTTCATTGTGTTTCTCCTTTTCTTCAAGCTGATTTTTTAGAGTTTCTATGGATATTTTACTTTCTTCTAAGCATATTTTACTTTCTTCTAAGCATATTTTGAGTTGATTGAATTCATCAAGAAAATCATTGTCCTCTAAAGCATCCATAAAAGTATCTTTTTCTTCTCTATATTCTTTTTCAAATGCCATGTGAAGTCTAAGATCTTGTTCACATTCTTCCTCACTGTCAGATAACCCATCACTGTCTTCATGAGTATAGTAACTTTTTCTAGTGCTAAACTGATTCTTATTCCTTCTTGCTACTTCCTTCCCTTTTCCATGTGTTTCTTTGTAAGGACACTTAGCAGCATAATGAACAACTCTTCCACAAGGAAAACATTTGAAAGGAAGCTTACCTCTGAACCGTCCTGTGCCAAGTTGGAGTTTCTTTACAAAATTTACCTCATCTTCTTCTGAGATATACCTTGATCCTTTTGTCTCTTGTACTTCTTTCCCTTTTGTAGAAGCCCTAAAGACGGCTTCTTTGACTTCAGATGGTCTTCCTCTTCTCATTTCACATGCAGTTAGTATGCCATGAAGTTGCACCACAGTAAGATTTTGAAGATCCTGTTTTTCTTCAAGAGCAGAAACTTTTGACTCAAATTTTGCCGTTAGTGATCTTAAAAATTTCTCAACCAAA
Organism: Pinus albicaulis; assembly: GCA_034641835.2. Lineage (NCBI taxonomy): Eukaryota > Viridiplantae > Streptophyta > Pinopsida > Pinales > Pinaceae > Pinus > Pinus albicaulis. The sequence continues at coordinate 622,348,126 of CM076571.1, forward strand.
GTAGATTCGGTTATTGTTTCTCCCAAATTTCTCATACGATTTACAATATCATCAAGACGTAAAAAGAAATTGGCAATGCTCTCCTCATTATGCATTTTTAGATTCTCATATTGAATTCTGAGAATTTGGAGTTTAGCACTTTTTACCTTTGCATCACCTTCATAACTTAGAATGATTTTGTCCCATATTGCCTTTGTTGTATCCAGCTGCATGACTTTGACAAATTCTTATTCAGTTAGACTTCCCAATAGAGTATTGACCGCCTTTGCATTTGTTTCATAATTCTTTCTTTTCGTTGGATCTGTTGGTGTTGCGGCTGGATATTGATATCCTCCTTCAACCATAGCCCATACACCTGCTCCAAGAGACTAAAGATAAGATCTCATCCTTGTTTTCCAGAAGATTAAATTGTTTTCGTTGAAGAGCGGAGGCCTGATAGATGTTGTTCCTTCTTGATTGCTCATCTTGATTGATCTTCCTTCTAGCGGCTAAGATTTTTCAGAAGGACCTGCTGTGATACCAATTGTTGGGAAAAATACTGAGAGGGGGGGTGAATCAATATTTAGAGCTTATAATATAAATTCAACTTTTTCTTTGAGCAGATTTCCATACGCGGTTTTTATGAACGGAACTAGCGTATGCACGCGGAAATGCAGAAGGAAACTAGCGTATACTGATTTAACTTTCCATATTTAGAGAAAATTCTCAGAAGCAATATTATAAGCAGATTTATCAGTTATGTATCAGGTTATGAGAAGTAATCAACATAATAAAGCATCACACACATGAACACCAATATTTAAGGTTGAAACCCAATTCGGGAGAAAACCACCGTTGCTGTCGTCTCTATTTTTAATCTTTATTATATAGAAAACCTTTTACAACATAGTACTGATGCAGACTCATACGAGTATGCAGGCTTCTACCTGCATAAGGCTGCAACCTTCTCTCGTTTTCCAGCTACAACTGGAAGGGAGCTCCAACCCTCTGATCTCGTTTACCAGCCTCTCCTGGAAGGGAGCTTCGACCACCTGAAATAAATCACCAGCATCTATTGACAGAAAGCTTCTTCTTTAATACTGAAGGCTTCAATCCCCAGATCTACTGCTGACCACGTTTCATCAATTTTCATACTGGATCCAACAGCTTCAACACAACCCTTCACTTAACATCAACAAACATACTTTGCCCAATACTTCAAACAGAACATTGAGACCACTGTAATCAGAATGTCAGAAATAAACCAGACTTCAGAATAGATATGCAGATACAAACTCAACCCTAAACATTCATTAATTCAAATAGCATATGCTACTTTTCTTCATTGAAGCCGCGTACATACGCGCTTTCCTACATACCAACCCGCGTATACTTCTGTGTATTTTATTCTTCAGAAACCCTAACTGCCATACACGCTTTTCATGAAGAGAACCCGCGTATATACGCACTTTTTCTGAAACCAACTAGCGTATAAATCTGTAAAAATAAATTTTGCAGAACAAACCAGATCTATAAAACTTACCCAGATTTATTCATTTTCTTCAGCAGACTTGCGCCAGTTCTTCATGATTTCGTCAGTCGATCAAACCAGAGATTTATCATTGTTAGATCTAGAGATCTTGAACCATCATTATATCCATGGGTGCATCATAGATTAAGATCTATCAATTAAGAACAGAGTTCATCCGTGCAGATATTCCTTAGAGAAATTTATTCATCAACAACCCTTACACATGCACGCCTTGCACTATGATCTTCTTCTCCTTAAATAGATTTAGCTTTTACCAATACCATGAGTCAAAACCACACAAATTCTGATGGTATTCTTGGAAGGAATCAAATAAACCATACATCGCTCAATAATTTGTGCCAAAACCATGGTAATGCCCCTTGGTATTATAATTTTGGAGCACAAAAGCGAATACGTGACTTGGGACGTACTTATCCGCGTGCATACGCGAATTGGCCTTTACAAAAGTGTGTATACATTGTGACATATTATATTTATCATTTCTTCGGCACATACTGGACTTATTTTTCTTTGTCACATCTGAACTGCACTGTAGATACATCATTCTTACATCTTTAACACATAGGTTGCTATCCAAAGACAACTCATCAAGTCAGTTTCCATCAAGGACAACTTCATCAAGTAGGTTGCCATCAAGGACAACACATTACATCATATTGCCAATATTTAGAGGTTTCCTCAACACAACTAACACTTACAACCATGGTTGGTTGGTTGAATTCTTTCTTATCTTGCTTCTTCTTCTTCTTCTTCTTCTTCCCTTTCTTCTTCTTCCTAGTCACCTGGATACTAGCGTCAAGGCTTTTACCAAGAGAAGAGGTAGAAATGGAGGAAGAAATATTATGCGAAGAAGGTAAAGGTTCAACAGAAGGTTGGTGATGTTGAGATGGTGAACTCTGTTGAGGTGAAGCATCCGGTTGAGGTGGAACAATTGGAGTATTCGGGGCCAACAAAATTGAAAATAACCATATCGGTAAACCTATTGTAAATCCAGGTAATGAAAAAGTAGCCATATAAGGAGGACCAACATTTCCAAATCAAGGAAAAGTACTAGGAATCTCGTTAAGAGGGGTTCCTTGGTTGGTAAATTCCGAAACATTTGCCATTATATTCAACTTCAGTGAATTTTAATAACAATTTAAAACTAAAATTAAAAATTCACAATTCACACCTAACAATTAATATTCATAATTCACACCTATGGTCTCAAAAAATAAAAACAGACAAATTAACACGCGCTATCAAATCTAGGAGTCAAACCACACACAAATAGTAGATTCCCGCACTAAAAACACTAGTTGGTGATGAAATCAACATCGTAGAATTTTAATGCAGAAATGGAAGTTAGAACAGTTACCCCAAAAACCTGCTTAATGAAATAGACTGGCACAAGTTTCTTCACAAAACCATCTCGAGTGAAGAGAACCCCCCAGAGAGTCCAAGTGAGTCTAGTCGACGTCTGCTCTAGGTACAGTGAGATATTTCCTTCACTGTCGCCTTAGGAAATAATCTTAAGCTTATGGACACTAAGGTTACCAACAGTAACAAATACAACTGGTGGAACAGTCTACGATCCAATTCCACGTGCAAGGGAAGAGTAACAAAGCTCCATCCCCTTGAAGGCTCCTCGACATGGTCAATCCGAGGTTTACTGACAAGTGACCCCAGGCTCCTCGACAATGGTTAATCTGAGGTTTACCGTTTGTAATGTGCGCAGATCTTCTATCTTTCCCAATGAAACAGAATTGATTGTCTCAAAGGTTCGGACATGATCTCGTGATTAACTCCTTTAAGAGAAGCGTCCTAGAATGTACCAATTACAATTGGATTTATTTCCTACTGCAAGATTTATCCACTTGTTTGTTTTAGTTGCTTTGGAAAGTTAACTACAACCTATTCCAAAGCACTAACCCTGAGCTAGATTGGTGTAAAGAGCCCTAAAAATGTAAAAATTACTAGATGAATTTTAATTAAGCGTTGTGTTATTTAGGCTGTTATTACTCAAAAGTGTAAATGGATATGAAACCAATGGTGTTATGACCCGACCCAAATCTGAATGCAATCGAATATGATAATGTAATATTTTAAATTCGATGAATCCTAACTAAATTAAGGAGAGAGTTTCTATTCACTTCCAACAATGAAAAAATTGATCACTAAGAGAAAATATAAAAAATTCTCTAATGCACTAATTTCATCAAGAAAAACTAATGCAAATCAATCCCAAGACAATTTTTTTATTTTTGTGTTTTTAAAACAAGCATAAAAACATCTAAATTCAAATCAAAGAAAATTGATCTAAATCTACGATTGATTTTTCAGAATGTAAACTATGCAATTGTAATCTATGCACAATTCACTTGAAAAGTATGCAAATGTAATCTATGCACATTTTTCATTCATATTCCGAAAATGAGAATTCTAATTATGCAAATGTGATCTATGCAAGAGAATTCTCAAACACAAGATGATTCTAATGTAATCTAAGAACCAATCAAGTGGAAGTCAAGAAAATCGGGTGAGAGTTCCAAAGATCGAAAAACACTCAAAGGCGATTAACACTCAAAGGCGAATGAGGGGGAAATTTTTTTGCAAAAACAAAAGCAAAAAGATGCAAAATTGTGAAAAGACTGAGACAAACCTTCAATTAATGACCAAAGGAAATCAAATTAAGAATTTCTCAAAAAAGAGACTCAAAACACCCAATTAACTTAATGGAGATTGATGAGATGAAGAATTGTTGAAAGAAACTCATAAACAAGGATTTTTGACAGAAAAATACAGATCTGGGTAGATGCTAAAAATCCTAAATTAAATCTAAACTAAAACTGAAAGAAGAAATTTAAAGTTTTTCAAAAAATTTAACAGGGTCTGCAGGCTCCCAGAAGTAACAGGTGCGGTCCCGCACTATTTACTTAAGGAAAGTGCGAAACTGCCCGCACTGTGCAAAAGAACAAAGTGCGGTCCCTAGAAAAGTTCAAGAAAAACATAAAAGATTTCAAAATTTTAAAAAATAGAGAAAACCTAAGCTACCCAGGCAGATATCAATCAATCAAAAACCAGGAAAAACTTTTCCTCAAATCAAAATAAAAGATAACCAGAAACAACAAGTTCTATCCCCAGTGGAGTCGCCAATTTGTTGGCCAGATAAATCGCTCTTGCAGATAAGATCGATCTCCCTAGTGTCAGAAGAAAATATAGCAACAAATGAACAACTAATTTTGTATTTCTCTAAATATATTCGTTTTACAAGTAAATTCTAGAAGGTGTCGATCCTACCTTGGATCCAAATGCTTATTTGCGGTCGTAGTGCTTCCGTCGCAACAAGAGATCTTCTGTCACAACAAGAGTTCTTTCGTCACAAGAAAGTGTCGTCTTTTGTCGACCTGAAATCACAAACAAGCAAATATTAAATAGCACCTATATAACAAATAATCATAAAACATACCTATCATAGTGATCAAGGAATCTATGAAATAAATGATCAAACAACAGCTTATTGAAATAAACAATCGAACGAAAATTTATTGAGAAAAACAGAACTTGATTGTATTAATATTAAAATATACAGAAGAACCTTACAACCTTAGCCTTGATGTTCGAAAGGCCTTCCCGGGGTCCGAAGCAGGAGTCTCCTCTACTTTGATAAGTCTTGCACTCTTCCTTCAGGAGCACAAAGAGGTATGTGATCTTTCCTCTCAAAAGCTTAGCAGAAAGAAGTCTAAATCTCAACAGCACTTCAACTCAATCACACATAAAGCTTGAACTCCAATTCTCAATCTCCAAAATCTAACCTCCAAAATCTCAATCTCCAAAATCTAACCATTTGAGGCTACCCAATGCCTCCTTTTATAGAGAAGATGAGGAGGTTAGGATTCCACCTTTGAAGGGATAGAATCCTCCTTCAAAGGGATAGACTCCTCACATCAAGGGATTAGTTCCCTAAGGTGAGGGATACATGCACCTTATCAAAGTGTACTCATCCCCAAAAAATCTCATCTAGAACCTTCTAGAATTGACCTCAAACCAACTTTTTAACTTTACTTTCTCTCTCTTTTGAGTTTGGAGGGGGTACGCAGGAATTCAAAAGGAAAACCGCGTTCTAGAGTGCAAGTAAGCCATGCATTACTTGCGTACCCAATCCAGGAACGTAGGCAGGCTTCATGTTACATGCGTACCCATTCTTTCAGAGGTTTTTAGGGTTTTTCCTCCTGTTTCAGGGCTTGACATGAGGATTAAACATTGTAAGACTTGCAGAGGAGGTATGTATGAGTGTTAATGAGCTCATACAATTATTATAATGTCAAGGTGACAGTTTTTAGTGTAACATTTTCCTCCTAAGGATGCTCCAGGGATTAGCATAGCGCCAGTGGCGACGCACCAATGGGCCTCCAAAATCTCAAAAAATAAAAACTTGTCCAAATTTCCTCAAATTTGGTGGATGCCTCCCTCATGGAGTTTGGGAGACCTGTTGAGAAGTTGATGCCAAAAATCCAAGGTTTTCATGACCCTTTGAATCCTTTAGGGTTTGGACTTCAAGGACGACTTTCTTCAGTTTGGCACAATAAAGTTTTTTTTTCATGGTATAGTACTTGGTCATCTTTTTCTGGAGAGAAAGGCCCCTTTTTATCTTCTTGAGGTACTTTTGTTCATTCTTGTAATACTGAATGATACATTGTTCCATCTTAAAATACCTCTCCCACTCCCTGATCTGTGCATCTTTTCTTTGGAGCAGTAGTCTAGTGGCCACCTCCTCATCTTCATTATCACTGTCTAGGTCAATAAATTGGGGATTTTGAGTATTTTGTTTGCTCCCCTTACCTTTCTTACCCTTATCCATATTTTCTTTTCCCTTGTCAAGCCTTTGAGCTGATGTAGGTGGCAAGGCCCCTTTCCTTTTGGAGGCAAAAAACACTTGCCTTGGCCCTCTTTGGTATGTGCATGCAAGAGGTGGGATGGTGATTTTTTTGGTCTCTTTGCCATGGTTGTGATCATCATTTAGACCATAAGCCTCTTCCCCTTGTTCATTGTCATCATGACTAGGTTTACCCTCATCTTAATCTTCTTCACTGCATCATAGTCATGATCACTGAAGGGCTGATTGTTGTCATGACTGTCATGAAAACTGTCATGACTGTCATGACTATTCTCTTGTTTGCTATCTTGTTCCTCACTATCTTCCTCTTTATCTGCCTCTTTGTCACTATATTTTACCTCTTCCTCACTATGATCTATCTCATTTGCCTCATTTTTGCCTTCAATCTCTTCTTCACCGTGATCTGTCTCATTGGTATCAGGGCTGCCTTTTGCTTCTGCACTGTCAAGCTCTTCATCTTCCTCATTGTCCTCTTAATATTTTATGTCTTCATTATCTGCCATGGCTTCATCATCATTTCCTGTCTCTGCCTCCTTACTTTTCTCTTTTCTTTCTACCTCTGTATCCTCTTTTTTATTGCTGATGTCCCCTCCTTCAATTCTCATTTCATTTTTTACTTTCAAACTCTTCATTTCCTCCAACATCTTCTTCCATAGTGGCATTGTTTTGTTCATTATCTTGTTCACTGTTTTCACTATCATGCACATTTTCCCCTTGACTATCATGCTCACTTTCTTCATCACCATCCTCTTGGTTAGAACTTTGTTCATCAGAATCATCCTTTTCCTTAATTTGGGCTAAATCACTTGCACCATTACCCTCACTGCCATTACTTTGTTCATCATTGCCACTATCATCCTCTCCATTTGATGCATCAAAGGAAGGACAAGAAGGAATTTTTCCTTGAGGTGAGGGTACTTTTGTAGATCAGGAGGGAAAATTTGGTTGATGAGGTGGCTGGGGGTTTGTGAAGACTTCATGTGCTATGAATACCTCCCAAGGTATACCCTATTGCTCCAAATGATGTAATACCACCATTTTTATCAAGGAATGGTGAAATAAGCTTTGCATTTGTTGGGAGGGATTCCTCCTCCGGACAACAGAAGACATCTTCTCAATGCTCCTATAGAGATAGTAGGGCAGGTTGAGCATCTTAACGCTTGTGAAATGCATGAGGAGTCTGATATGGTAGAAGTTTAGCCTAGAGTATCTCCCCTCACAGGTGAAGTACTTCATGATAACCATCTTCAAGGGTGAAAATCTGTGTTTTAGGTGTGAGAAAGGGAAAACTGTCTTGCTGCCTCCTCTATGCCTAGTCTTGAAAAATGGCTCTAAAAAGTCCTTGTCCAATTTTTGCTTCTTAAACCACTTCTCATCAACAACAGGGATGCCTGTGGCATCAGAGATGATATTTTCTAAGATCTCAAAATCTACTCCTGCAGGGCTTGAGTGTTTTTTGAGCAAGTTGAGAATGAGAAGCCTTGTAAGCTCTAGGTGACTTTTTACTTGTTTGACCTTCTCACAGAATTGGAAGCACCCTATATTTTGGAAACATGATAGGATCCTGAGAGAGGAGGTGATGGCCATTGTGCTATGGGGCTCAATTCTATTGACTTTTCCTCCCTTAGGATGTGGTCTCAAAGGCCTTTGACCCCTTTTACTGCTACTATTGTTTTCTGCTCTTGACATGGTGATAGGAGATGCTTGTTTGACAAACTAGGGTTTGGTGGAGCAAGATGAAGATAGTGGTGAAGTCAACTTGTAGTGAATGAGTGATGTGGAGGTTAGTTCAAGGACTGAGTTGCTTTGGAGCTTAAGGGGGATTTTCTTAAAAGTGTATTACAGCCACACTTAACTTACATACCCTCAAATGACTTTTAACTGGTCTAAGAAGGTCAAAAACATAGGCTCACTTTGCATGTAAGTCCTAGGGTTTAATCACTTCATAGCCACAAAAAGACTAAAATTTACCTGAAAATTGCTTGGGGACAAGGAGGGAATGTCACCTACCAATTCTTAGTTCTTTTTCAGACCCTGGAGGCAGTTTGGATGATAAATTTGAGACTTAGGGTAGAGATTTTGTTTTTTGGAGGCCTTTTGTGTTAGCATAGCACCCTGCTCGAGAATTCGAGTCAGCCTGCTAGCGCAACACTGGCAGGCCTGCCCGTGGGTTAGCGCAGTGCCTGGCGTTCAACAGAGTTGTTGGTCTTCGGGCGAGTCAGGTCCGTATTTTCATAGCGCCCAGGATTTTCATAGTGCCACCCTCAATTAGCATAACATCTTGTAAATTTTAATGGGAGGAGGACGGATTAGCGCAACGCCAGCCTGTATTTGCATAGCTCCAGTGATTTGCACAGCGCCAGGGAAGCTTGCCCAGAAATGGTCAGAAAACTTTATTTTTTCTCCTGAAGTCTCTCTCTCCACCAAGTGATAAATGAGTTTGAAATGATAACTGGAGCACCTTTATATCCCTTGAGGAAAAGTAAATCAAACTTATAAAACCCACTTTTGCTATGTTTTGGTCACTTTATCTTTTTCACTGATATCTCTTTGACCCTTTTGCAGGTGGTGTTGGACTTTGCCAAAGTGACTTTTCTTTGGTGAGGGTGTGGTGAAGGATGAAAAACGTCCTTTTTTCATCTTTGAATGTTTGGGAACTATGCAAACTATCCTTTCTTGCACTAACAAACTGAAACCATTGTTCTTACCCTTTTTGGCATTATTGAGTGTAAGAGACTCGAAACATGTGTTTTTCACCTTCTTGCTGATTGACAGTGATATGTCCTTTTGGAAAAGATGTGTACATCATGCTTACCATGTTTTCCCTTGGCCACTTCTAATTTGCTACAGGTGCCATAACACAAGATTTTTGGTCTTCCTAAATTTTCTTTGGAGTTTGACACCTTATTTACTCAATAGTAGAACTCATGCTCAATTTGATTTCTCATTTGACACTTAACCTCTTGCTTTCTTTCTTTTGACCATTTTGAAGGCATTTGAATACACTTGAAAGCTTAGACTCCCTCACAACGATACTCTTTACAATTTCTCCCTTAGGTGCAGTGAAGCAGTGTTGCCTTGACAAACCCTAAAGGCTACCTTGAATAGCCTTTGAAGGGCTGTTAGAGAAGAATAAGTAGTGTTGTCTTCTAAGTTCTCTATAACCCTTTCAAGTTCATTCATTTCTGTTCAGTTCTGTTAGGGTCCCGTGATTTGGCTGATTGGTGAGCTAAATGACGATGTAACATCAAACCAAGCTTTGGAGCCCAAGGACCTAGCCTTCCTGGACTCAGAGAGGGCTCTCTCTATAAGTGTAAAATATGTCGGTGTGTTTGCTTATGGTGTTCTGATATTAGGCTAGTTATGAAGTGAGTTTTTTTATTTTTTGGTTTTTTTAAGTTTGTGAGGGATAAAACTGATCAAAGATATAAAAAAGGTAACAAGAAGTCAGATCAACTGGGCTATGGGGTCAAAAAGGTCAAGGAAGCTATCAGATGATGATACAAGGCTGCTGTAGGGCCGATTTGATTCAAGGTAGAAATGATCTTTGGGAAAAATGGAGTAAATGGACATCAAGTTTGTGAATAACAAGGAAATTCACGCATCACTGGTTTGATAGATAACATAAACATGGTAAAGAAAACCTTTAATCATGCAAAATGTAACTATAAACTAATCAACACATCGAAACAAACATTCAAGCCATGCATAGAAGTATAAGACCCTCTAACTTTGGGAAATGGCTATCAGACTTTGGGGAAAACACATAAGATGGACTAACAACTCAAAATACTATGCCGGAACGCCTAAACATAGTCTTTAAGTTATTGGGCACTTTGACAAACAAGGTTTCATAGTTTTAGGCAAAGGGCTAGATCGGGACTAGGCCTCCTTGGTTCAACAAGATGATAATCTAATCAGTCAAAGAGATAGTTTCATGGACATAACTATGGACAGTCATAGGTAAGCAAGGCACACCATACATCCTACTCAACATGCATAGAACTTATAAATGAAACTAGCAACAATATCCTTAAGTTACTAAAGAGCAGTTAAGAATTCTTTAGTGCAACTAAGGAAGAAGAAAACATAAAAGCTATGAAGATTCAGGAATTTTGAAGTGCCTCCATGGGCATATCTCAAACTTAATCTCTACTGATCTATAGCAAGCAAGAAGCATGTATCCTGAATGAAAAATAGAAGACAACAACAAAGCAAGAAACACTATACCATTCTACCATGTCATGGAATCCATCAACAATCCTTCATCATTCATCAAAAGCATCCAAGAGGCCGTCCAAAATCATAGCACAAGTATGTTCTTCAAAGCTCATATGACCAATATATTACTTCTTCTCTCAAGTTTAGCCTTGTTTTACAATGAAGCCTTGTGGAATAAATAGGCTCAAGTGAGGAAAACCTCATGGTGCAACTAGCTATCCCATTGGCGTAATCAAAATATCTAAACTTGTCCTTGAGGCTTTGCAAAGCCCAAGGCACAAAATATCCCATAAAATATCTAAAAAATGCTACAAACGGAAATTATATTGACTTTGCATCATTTTCCAAGTGCAAAAATAGCTAAACGCACATTTGGAAAAAGCAGATTTTTGAGGTTCAAAAATTACAAAAATACTTCAAATTTATATCAGAAAAAGGTCCCCTGACTTGCTGGAAACATTTGGCAGCCTTCCTGGTGTCGAAATGAGGCTCATGATGGATCGTTGGAAAGCTCTGAGTGTCTACTTTCTGGTGCAACTGAAATCACCTCAATCTGATGCCTGGAAGTCTTCCAAATCTGTACCTGTGTGTAAAAAGCCAGAAAATTGCAGATTGCTGATATGCCGGGCAGAATGTGCAAAAAGTGAGCATTTTTCGCCATTTTGAGGGGGAAAATGATCTCCAAATGCTCTGAAAATCGCTGAGGACCTGATCATGAAATTATGGCATCAACTGGTATCATCCTCCTCCCTTGAAAAATACCCAAAATGAAATGGTGAATTTATGAGTTTTTGACCAAAAACTCAAAAATTGCCAAAAAACAAAAAGTTGTCGAAACGGGCCCAAATTTGGTGCGCATGACCCTCAAGGGTCCCTAGCAACATGCTCCGAAGCTGAAGCCAAAATATCAAGTGCTGATATGTCTTTCTTCTCTTTCCGTGCCGGGCGCTTCCTCTTTGCTTCCTTCAATTTCTCTTGGGTGGCCTTTAGCTTGCGCCGGGCAAACTGATTCAACTTTTGAAAGTGATGTGTCCTCTTTCTTTGCAGTTCCAGATCTCTGTTTGCTCTTTCAAGTTTCATCTCCAAGTGTTTGTTGGCTCTTTCTAACCATGCCTCTTTGTTTTCTTCAATTTCTTGCTCAAGTAGGGCAGTGAGGGGAAAAGCTTGGAGATGGGCCTGTTCTTCCTCTTTTTGCTTTTCTAGGGCTCTTTTAAGCCCTATGGTTCTAGGCCTCTTCCGCCTAGGCTGGTCCTCTTCTTCTTCCTCATCAAACTCACCAATGAGCTCTTCTATCCTCATTTGCGCCTTAGCTGCTTCATTCTTGTATTTGATTGCCCGTGCTTCATGAACAGCTGTGTGAACACTCATCTGTTTGTTTTGGGTTTCCAAGAAATAGTTTAAGTTCCTTGCCCGTTGAAGATCATTCTCCAATGCCTCAATTTTCCCCTCTCTATGGATTAGGAGGTTTTCAAGAATGCGGGCTTCATTATCGCTGTCATCACTTTGGATTGGAATGACAGCCGATGCACCTCCATGTTCTTGACCTTTTCCAATTTTGCCTTTCCCTTTGAAAGCCAATCTTGCACTCTCCCTTCTTGGCATGCTAGTGGGAGACCTCTTGGGCGATTTTCTTTTGGTAGGAACAACTTTTGTCACTTTTGGAGTGGCAGCCTTAGGCCCTTTCTTCCTTGCTGTGCTGGGCTTTGTTCTTTTGGGAGGAGGAGACACAACTGCTTTACCCTTGATATCTTCTTGAAATTGCTGCTTTCCTTGAGGATGTTGTGTGTCTTCTTCTTGCTGTTCAATTTGCTACCCCTGTTCATCAAAATCAAGCTGCTGCTGTGCTTGGATTTCCTGCTCATTTTGTGGCTCAGGCAACTGCTCAAATTCTTGCCCAAACTGCTGTTCATGCCCTTCAACATCAAGCTGTTGTTCTTCCTCTTGTCCCTGATGTTCATCATCTTTTGTTCACTGCTGACCTTCACCACTGCCCTGCTGTTGTTCCTCATCTTCTGTTTGCTGCTCTTCATCCCTTTCCTCTTGCTCATGACCTTTCTCTTCTTGCTGTCTACTTCCCTCTCCTTCTTCCTACTGTCCTGGCTATTCTGTAGTCATTTTGAGCCTTCTAGGAGTAGGCCTGCTGGACAAAGGTATAGGGCGATGAATAGGCTGAGTGGGAGATATATGGACAGGAGGAACAGTAGAGAAATCTGGGTGACTGATGAATACATCCCATGGAACCTCTTTCTTCTCTAGCTGGTGTAGGATGATAATTTTGATCAGAGAATGATGGAAAAGGGAAGGTATTTGCAGAGATGGAGCCTTCTTCTGGACTGTGGATGCCATCTTCTCGATGCTTTTGCATAAAAAGTAAGGGAAATTGAGCTGCCTAGTTCTAGTGAAATGCATTAATAGTCTGACATGATAGGCATAAACTCGAGCAAATCTCCCTTCACAAGTAAAATACTTCATTATGACTTTCATTAGAGGAGAATAGCTGTCAAGAAGATAAGAGAAAGGAAAAATGGCAGTGCATGTATCTCTGTACTCGGGCTTGATGAAAGGCTTATAGTCACTCAAATCTAGATGGGCCTGCTTGAACCATTTCTCACCATGATATGGAATTTTAGTTGCCTTGGACACATACCTTGGAGAGATCTTGAAATCAAGACCTGCCACTTGGAAATGTTTTTCTTTGAATCTCAGGGCGCATAGGTGTGTCAAGGGCGAGAAACTTTTGACCTCCTGTATCTTCTGGCAGAAATCTAAACAACCTACCTCATGAAAGTTGAAAAGGATGGATGGATGTGCATTTACCTCCTCTGTAGAGATTGGCTCATATCTTTTATGTGGGCCACTTCTGATGTCTTGCCTTGGAGGCATTTTGACCTAAATGTGCTTTTGAAGAAACAAACTGCCTCACTGTCTACAAACTGCCTTCTTGGAGTCAAACTGTGTCAATTCACTGTTTTGATAGAGAAACAATGTATTTGGATGATTGCAACAAGTTTCTTCACAATTAAAAACCCCTGTTCTTTCAAAAAGTGGCCTTTCCACCTTTAAAGTATCTCAGCCAGCAAACCTTTCAATAAGAAATAATACAGCGGAATGAAGGACAGACTGTTAGGAGGAATGTCGTTTACAGTGTCAAAATTTCCTTGCTCTGTGATGTTTGGAGGTTAACAACACATCTTTGTACCTTGGATCAATGGTGGACTTTTCCAATCATTACAAACCTGCTCTTCCTAGTGTGCCAATCACTCAACAAACTTACATATGGTGCAATCAACCCTTAGTGTGATTAGACAGTCAATGTCACAGTTTATGTGCCCAGGTGACAGAGTTTTGGAAAATGCTTCAAAAAAATTCAGCAAAGCCTGTAGGATTTTATCTTGTCAAATAGTTAAGGCACCTTATCAATGTGAAACCCTTGTTTTTGTAGAAAACCTTTGCTCTATATGTATATCAACTTATCAAATAAGCTCTAAGAACAAAAGACAGAAATGTAGAATACACAGTGAAAAACTGTCTCTTTCTGTGGTTTATAGGAGCGACCTTTGCCCTTTGATGCCTTGAAGATAAAACACCCTTGTTCTTTGATATAGGGAGGTGGAAAAACACAATTTTGAGTCTAACAAAATTCCTTTCTCTGCAGAGGACCTTACCAGCATATCTACCACTCCAGCACAGCTTTTTTTTTTTAAATAACGGATACTCACACAGCAAAGCTCTGTTTTTTATGTACGGTGATGTAGCAGTTTAACAGTGGATAAGCTCCCTTTGGATCAAAAAATTAATCCCCTCACATGCAGCTCACCAATATATGTTTTATCAGTCAATTGATATTTCCCTTCTATTGTCCTTAAACAAGGTTCTGACCAAAACACCTCCAACTGAACACACTGCTTTTTTTACTAAAGGATGACTGTTTTGAGGATAATTACTAGGTTTTGAAACACAAAGAAGGAATGGCCTGTTTGGATAAGCTTTCTGTTGGTGTATATGAGCTATTTCAAACTCAGGTTTGGAATAAAAAACCCCATTCCTCTTTGAATGTAAACACTTAACTTAACTCCTTACAAACCTTAGTTTTTGGCCCCAAACCTCATCAAACAGTCACGAATTTGAGGGGAAAACTGTGCAAAATACCTCAAGACATGATGCAAAACATATTTCGTGAGTTGAAGTCACCTTGGAGGCGAGTTAAAGTTGTGTTGGTGTTTGAAAACTCTGCGCGACACTTTCAGGAGGAAGAACGCCGCGCAAACTATGCATCGGACAGTTGTCGGGTCGGTCGGGCGCCGTGTACAGGCGCGTCCCGCACACGTACAGGCGCATCGCGCGATAGTCTACCGCCTGTGTTAAACCTCTCCTGAGCGCGTCGCGCAGACTTACAGGTGTGTCGCGCAGTGAAACTGTGGCAAATTTTTTCAGAATCACATCCAATCTTCTTTGTTTGATGCTGAGAACATTCAAAGGAAAACCTTGCTTGTAATTTTGAAAATGAAGTTTCACTCTTCGACTTTACTCCTTTGACATATCAAACTCCCAACGGTCACCTTTATTATTTATTTGAAATGCAAAATGAACTTTTGGTTGGCCCTTGCAAGATTTTCGAAGCTTTTGACCTTCTTCAACAAAACCTTTTGGTGTACTTGTAACTTGGATTCCGAAGCGATGCAGGCAGTGGAGATTTTTTATGTTTTTTAGACCGTGCTAACATGAATGAACCTCTTTATAAATAGCAAATATAGCTTGAAAGGTCAAAACTCTGTTTCACTTATACACATGGTTCTGAAGGGTGATTCCTGTCAGTTTTTCCTTTCTGGTGACCATTTAACACAGCAACTCCAATTTTGAAAAATACCCTAATGACCTTCAGACCAACTTTTGCCACTTTGTTTTAACACTGTTGATGACATTTGTTATGTAACCCCACTTTAAAACTGTCAAGAAAATACTGAAGACTACTTTTTTATTTGAAAGGGTAGGGTTTGTATTTTCAACATGCTTTGACAGTTTCTGTCTTCAATTGCTTCTTCAACCTCTTTCCCACTTGCAGGTGCCCAAATTTGCTGACCTTATTTGGATTTGGTCATGGCCCTTTGATTTAAGAAAGGTGCCCCTTTTAAATAAACTTCTCTGCTCAAAAAATATCATATAATATCTCTGTCCATTGAATAATGAAAACCCATTTTTTTGCTTCAAAATTTCTAAAACAAACTGACAGTCTATCAAAACAACTCTTTATCTTTTATGAACAATAGTTTCCATGGTGATGTATCTTGATGACAGAAAACTAGATTGTTTGTGCCAGTTGTTGTAGCAATTTTGAAAAGGCAACTGTTCATGGATGAAGCTGCTTTCAAGAAAGACATGCTTGATTAGCTTGGCATGCTGTCCTAGGGTTTTTTTAAAACTCAGATCATAATCAGTTTCGGTCCTTGTGTAGATGAGGCAAGTATACAAGATATGGAAGAACTGCTTGCCTATTTCACAGATACCAAGGATTTTATTAGCCATCTTCATCCTAATGAAACTCTTGAAAACATCAACCTGTTGTATTTGAAAAAACTACCTGTCTTTGTAATGGAGTGTAGCTTGCAACAGCTGGACTTACACCGGCGCTATGACTGATAGCAAGATGTCACCTGTCTAAGACTGTATACTACTTTCCTTCTTCTTCTTTATATTCATCCAGAAACCATGGACTATACTTCACATTTCAACAGGAACAAAAGAACACACAGGAGTCTTTTCACTGAAGTATTTTCCTGTTTAAGACTAAATGAAGCTATGCATCTTAACACCCCTGCAGAGATGTTTGTTATGATAGCTTTGATCAAGGAGTCCCTTTTTGATGCGCCCTGATTGATGTCTGAAACCTCAACTGATTCTCTTTACAAAACCACACACTCTGCATTCTCTTGTTTTGCACATTTCAGATCTTAGCCATATTATGATAATCACTTACACTCAGAAACCTAGAGTTACTGTTTTACTATTTAGTAAAAAGCAAACCTGTGCTTACAGTAAGTTTTGCAGTCCTTGAAGTCAATACTGGCCAGCGCCCTCTGCTTGTAGATGAAGGAGGCGCCTTAACCCTCTGCTTGTAAATGAAGGAGGTTCTTGGCCATGACAAATTACCAGTTTGTTTGACAGTGTTGTCTTTCTTTTACTGTGCTTATCAGGCTGAATGAAGCTGTAAGACTTTGATGAGTAACTCCTTACCCTGCAGATGTATCTCAGACTCATGTTTACATGAGAAGCAGCTGTTCTTCTAAATGTAGATTCAAGCAATTTCTTCTGAGATGATGTTATATTTCCTGCCTTTGCAAAATCCATAAAACACTGTAAAACACCTAATAATCAGCTTGAGACTGTGGTCTATACAGTGTTGAGACTTAGGGGTGTGTAAGTGGCGTGACTTAGGGCTGTTATCAATTTCATTTGCAGAGTGGGAGGTCTGTCATGATTGGTCTGTAGCAGATGGAGGTTCTTTTGGCCTTTTGATGGTTGCCAAGGGTAAAATGCCTTAAAGCGCCACTTCCTAACTTAGGGGAGGCTTTTGAAACAGACTTGGATTTTTCCTTTTAGAGCTGATGGGCAGACCAGAAGGGCTGAAGCTAGAGAGGATAGTGATAAGGAGTTTTAACTTTGACATGGGCAGACTGAAAAGTAGGAGGGCGAAAAAAGTTTTATGAGGGTTTTCTAGATGACAGATTGACATATGGAATTCAGCTTCTAGAAAACTCAGCTATGGATCTAGTCATCACTAACAAGTGAAAAATACTGATGACTAACAGTGGCTCCATTTGGGGAGGGCAGCTCCTCGTCAGGAGGTGTCCAGAATTCAGATTTTTGGCTTATGAAGACCAGTGCCTTACCCATTGGCGCAAAAATTCACCCTTCTTTGATGTTATTTCTGAAAAGTGACAGCATGATTAACATCAATGATACTTCTACCTACCCCACTATCTTTCCTAACATTTTTTCTTCTCTTTGGTGCATTTGGACTAGCAGCCTTTTGACAATGTATATTTTTCTTTTTGCAAAATGAACCTATCTATTTCTACTCTTATATCTGCCGAGAGTTCAGATTAAACTGATGAACTCCTTCATTACTCTACCTATGCTAGATCAACTGTCAAGATTAAACTGTTCGACAGGATTTTATTCTCTAATCTAAAACATGAAATTCAAAATGATCAAATCAGGGTTAAACTGTCTGATTTGTCATGTATTTGCGGCATGATAGTACAAACTGCACACAAATATTATTCTGCAACAAAATGAAAACTAGACAAGCGGGGCTAAGATGTACAATGTGTTTTTCATCCCTCGCTTCTCTCTTTGGTTCTGTTTTAGGCATGTGGAACTAGAATCTCTCCCTAATCTAAACTCTGTGATAAGTCAATCTTACACAATGTTGACCATCTTTTTCACTCACTAACTTATCAGCAGTTAAATTTAAACATGCTCAGCTATGGTTAGGCTAGATAGCTGAACAAGACATTGAAGTACTAGTAGCGGAATTTAGACTTGCTCGCTTTCTGAAAGACTATTTTTTGGAACATGGGGCTTTGTTCTATCTTTACTCGCCCTCTTTTCTGTCTTTTACTGTTTTTGACTTTTATATCTTTTTAATACTTCAAAAAATGGTATGTACAATGAATGAAAGTGTTTCAAATTCAGAAATGGAGCTCCTGACAAAAATAATGCTTTAATGTCCTGCCATTCACAGGACCCCCAAAAATTTCAGTCCCATCAGGTTCTTGCAAGAAGAAAGCATTGTTTCCACTGACTGAGCTGATGATGTAAGGCCCTTTCCATAAATTTTCAAACTTGCCATGTTTACCTTTATCTTCCCTTCTAGAATCCCATTTTAAAACTTTATCTCCAATCTGAAAATCATTTTCCTTAGTTCTTCTGTCAAAAATCTGTTTTATTTTGTCTTGTGCTAACTGAGCCCTTTGGTAAACTTCTTCTCTGGTTTGTTGTAAATGGATAGTCTGATTTACCCTCCTTTGCATGTCATTTTCTTCTATTTGGACTTCTTGTAATAGCTTCATTAACAAGACCCCTAGAGATGTTGGGAAAATGGCATCTATACCATAAACTAGCTGGTAAGGAGACATACCTATGGATTTATTGGTGGTTAATCTATCAGCCCATAAGGCGTGTACTAGTTTCCCATGCCATGCTTTTTGATTTTGTTCAAGAAGTTTTTTGATAATGTTGACTAGCCTTTTGTTAGAGGATTCGGCTAAACCATTACCTTGAGGGTAATAGGCTGTGGAATGTCCTAATGAAATATGATACTTGTGACAGAAGTCTATCATTTTTTTGGAGGAGAAGGTAGCGGCGTTATCTGTAATGATCTTCCTGGGACAGCCAAATCTGGATAGGATATTGGTTTCTAGGAACTTGATGATGACTGAATCGGTGGCATTCCGGGAAGGTATGGCTTCTATCCATTTGGTAAAGTAATAAGTGGCTGTGAGGATCCATTTATGTTGAGCGGATGAGGAGGGGTGAATTTCCCCACTGAAATCCAAACCCCATTGCTGGAAGGGTCCTTCAACTATAATGGGATTTAAGGGTAAAGGTAAAAGCTTTTTCTTGCCATCAAAAATTTGACATTTGTGGCATGTCATAACTAGTTTGTGAGTATCAGGGAATAAGGTAGGCCAATAATAACCGGCTCTAAGGATTTTGTTCGCTGTGGTTTTCCAGTAGAGATGGCCCCCACATTCCCCTTCGTGCATTTCGTGCATAATTTTCTCTGCATCAGACTCAAGCAAACATTTAAGCAGCATACCAGTGGGATTTTTCCAATACAGTAAGCCATCTAAAATGCAAAACTTTAAAGATTTTTGTTTAAGGAATCTTGCTTTTGTTTTTGATAAAGTCGGAGGAGCATTCAGATAAGTTAATACATAAAGAATATCTGCATACCAAGGTGAATCCAGAAATATTTGATCAATAGGGGGGAGTGTGCACTCTTCCTGTTCTTCTAAGGCATCAACAAAATTTATATCTAAAGCTTGGAGGTTGGTTTCAGCCATTAGTCTTGCAAGTCCTTGTCCTTTAACTAGTTTGGTAGGTCGGATTTCTAAGTCATATTCTAGGATAATAGCGATCCATTTTCCCTTTTTACCATTGGGATCTTGGTTCAGAATGTCTTTGACAACAGTATTAGGGAAAAAAGCTATGACATGAGAATGCAAGATGTAAACTCAGAAATCTTTCAGTGCTTTTACCAATGTGAATGCCTGTTTCTCCATGATGTTATATTTCAAGGGAGCATCTCTCAGGGATTTGCTAAAAAAGGAAATGGGTTGCTCTTGCCCAGCTGCATTTTTTTGCAACAACACCACAACTATTGTGTGTTCTGAGGCAAATGAAAAAATGTAAAAATCTTTGGTGAAGTCAGGGCTTATCAATACTGGTGTTTCAGTTAAGGCCCTTTTAATTAGTTCAAAATATTTTTTGGCTTCTATAGTCCATTTAACCCCGACCTCTTTTTTTAACATATTTGTGATATCTTTCAGGAGTTCAGCAAGGTTTGGGATGAATCTTCTTAAGAAATTTATCTTTCCGATAAAAGACTGTAACTCCTTTATGTTTCTGGGGTGACTTATTTGTAATATACCTTCGATTCTCTGGGGGTCTATTTTAATTCCTTCTTCCGAAATAATGTGACCTAGGAGTTTTCCTTCCTCTAGACCGAAAAGTGTTTTCTTTGGGTTTAGGGATAGGCCATACTTTCTGCATTTGTTGAAAACTTTTCTTAAGTGTGCTAGGTGTTCTTCATCTGATTTAGAATATACCGTTATATCGTCAAGATATATGACTATAAAAACACCTATGTCTTCTGAGAAGGCTATGTCCATGGCTATTTGAAATGTGGCGCCAGCATTCATCAGTCCAAAAGGCATTTTAACGTACATAAAAGTGCCCCAAGGGGTGGTGAAAGTTGTCTTATGTTGATCGGTAGGGTAAACCAACACTTGGTTATAACCAGAAAAACCGTCAAGCAATGAGATTATTTTCACGCCTACTACCTTCTGAAGTATGTGGTCCATTTTGGGTAGAGGATAGTTATCTTTCAGACATGCCCTATTCAGGTTTCAGAAATCTATACAGAGTCTGATTTCACCAGTCTTTTTCCTAACTGATACTAGATTTGAGACCCACTCAGAGTATTGGAGAGACACTATTATCCCGACATCATACATATTTTTAATTTCCTTTTCAACCAACAGTAGTAATACTGGGTTTATTCTTCTTAACTTTTGTTTGAAAGGCTTTTGGTTTTCTTTGAGGGGAATTTTATGTTGGATGATGCTGGTGTCATATGACTTCAAATCTTGGTATCCCCATGGAAACACATCTTTAAATTCCTTAAATAGTTCGATGTATTTATGTTTTATGTGAGGCGGGAGGGTTTTCGATAGTTTAATGTGTTTGGGCTCTTCTGGACTTCCTATGTTATATTCCTCTATGTCATCCTCGGTAGATTCCATTTTTGGTTTTTTGGCCACATCGTTAAAGTCAAACAATTCTTCTAAAGGTGCGAGCCCTCTGGGTATGGTGTCATTTTCGCAGTGTAAGACTTCGAGTTCCCTTTGGTCAATGTCCTCTCCTATTTCATTTTCATATGGATGGTCTACCAGGTTTAGATTGGTCCACAAAGGTGGATTTAGCTCTTGGTCTTGACTTTGGCTGTGTTTCCTTTCTTTGTCTCCTGAGTTTGTTTTGGTTATTTCAAACTCATTCCTAGATTGTAAGAAATCATCAATTTGATCATCGTCTTGGAATATTTGCCAATGGTCAAGATTATCTGGTATGGTAGGGCGATGTTTGACCTGAGTACTATATTGTTCACTTAGGCATGGAATTTGGCCATTACTCGCAGCAAAGGCAAGTTCATTTGCTAGGCTGTTTTGAATCCTAGGGATATAGGTGAGTTCATATTTCTCAAAGGTTTTAAGGATATCCAAAGCTGCATTCATATATTCTCTTAGTCTTGGATTCTTTGCCGAATATTCACCTTTGATTTGCCTGATT
Source organism: Pinus albicaulis (assembly GCA_034641835.2). Taxonomy (NCBI): domain Eukaryota; kingdom Viridiplantae; phylum Streptophyta; class Pinopsida; order Pinales; family Pinaceae; genus Pinus; species Pinus albicaulis. Next base: position 622,369,827 of record CM076571.1, read on the forward strand.
ACAAGCTCTGAGTCTCCTTGGGCTGATACTCTCTTGGCGCCTAAGTCCTTGAGTATGTGTAGACCAATGAGAAGGGCTTCATATTCCGCAATGTTATTAGTACATTGGAATTCCAATCTAAAAGAATGACCTTCTTTAGTATTGTGTATCTAGATGCCAGCCCCTGAACCTGTTTTTCCACAAGAACCGTCAAAGCTTATACTCCAAAGAGCTTCCTTTTCATACATGATACTAAGCTGTTTTTCAGGTTTCTTGGGACTTTGGTCATCAATTTCTTCATTCAGTAATGGTTTGGAAATGTCTTCATTTTCTTTTATCTGCTTGTTTATATCACTTTCATTGTATAAGATAAAAGAATCTAAATTGGAATGAACGGAATAGATGGGAGTATTGTTTGGCCTATCTCTGTTGCTAACCATGTATTTCATGTGAGTCTCTCGGTATAACTTCCTTGTTTGGTTGAAAACTGGGATAGTAGCGAATGACATATCCATTTGAAGACTACCTTGTATTTTGGCAGCCCATGCTCTTGATAGTAGCATTCCATACTTGGGCGGGATATCGGCCACTACTACGTCCATGACTAAGTTTTTGGCTGGTAGTTGTGTTAGGGAAAAATCTAGATTCTTTATTAGACCTAAACATTTGACCTAGCTCGAATCGAAAGAATACATGTTTTTGTAAGGTTGAGTCACTTCTAGTCCCAGGTTTTCCATGACTGCTTTAGGCGTGAGGTTATGGGAAGCACCAGAATCTAACATGGCGTTATGTAATATCTTGTCCCGTATGTTTAAGCTTACATAGAAAGGAGAAATAGATCCTTCTTGGTATTCACCCTCTACTTTAGGGCCAAATAAGAGCTCGGGTTTGTCGTCAGTTAGATTCAAGGTATTTGCCTTGCTCTCTAGGTCGAGGACTTTGAAGATTTGAGATCTATACCTATCCACAGTTATTAGCTCCGTGAGGGGTATGGTAATTTTTATTTTGGAAATTTCCCCTTCGAAACTAAAAGGAGTATGTAGTTTAGGCAGATTTGTTTCAGCTTTTTCAGACATAACTTTTTCTATGTTCTTAATTTGCTGACTTTGGATTGGGACTTTGTTTGATACAGCCAACTCTCGGGTTTCTGTAGAGGTACTAGGAGTATCTGAGCTAGTACTTGTCTGAATGGCCTTACCTTTGTTTTGGTCAATCTTTTTGGCCCCAATTTTGTTACTATCCATGGTCTTATTTAGGATGTTATCAGAGGTTTTGGTACTGTCAGGACTAATTTTTTTGGAATGGTTTTGGTTTTTTCTGCTTCTAAGGTTATACTGTCGGTGAGCTTCTATTATGGCATTTTGAAACTCTATGGCAGGATCGTCGAGATCTTCATAGTTGGTATCATTTTGATTAGGAGAACATAACTCCTGTTCTTCCGCTGTGAGGTACACCTCGCTTTCATTATCAGACCCTATGAGATTTAAATGATGTTCATCAAGAGTTTCTGTATCCCTGTCATCCTCTTCCACATAGTTTTCATTGAATGGTGGCCTAATTTGTTGGTCATTTTCCCTTGGTCTGTTTTGGGGCTGTTCCCTTCTAAAGTTTTGGTTTCGGTTTCTGTTTGGAGGGTTTGGCTGGTTGTCCCTAACAGGAGATTTTTCATTTATCCTTTCCCACATTTTGGCCATGGTTTTGACTAAGTCATCTATTCTAGGATCTAGGGAAGGCGATGAAGTGGAAACCTCGTCTTTATATGTGACCTTTCTTTCTGATCTAGTCCTAGCCCTTTTTTCTGCTAAGTTAGCATCTGCTTTTATGGCTATTTGTTGCATTTCCTCTAAGGTAGGGGGATCCTTGTCTCTCAGATGATATGTCATGTCTAGATCGAAACCCTTGGGGAATTTTACCAAGGCTAAACCAAGTGGTGGTTTGAAATGAGGTGGGAGGGAGTTATATACACTGTTGAACCTAGTGCAGTAAGCTTGGACACTTTCCCCATTTTCTCGTTTTAGGTTGTTATATTCTGACAGGATTTGAATAGGGTTTCTTCGGATTTCCCACCTATTTCTGAAGACTTGATGTAGTTATGGGATATTGTGGATGCTGTTTGGAGTTAAGCTTTTGAACCATGTTTTGGGTTCACCACCAAGACTTTGGGCGAATATTCTCATTCTGATGGTCTCGTCTCGTACCTCTAGGTATTCATAAGCATCAATCATCCTACTTATATGCTGTTGAGGTGTGGTGGTGTCTTCTCCAGTAAAGTGTGGGATTTTGTCTTGATATTTATTTGGGAGAGGAGCTAAGGGCGGTGGCAACACCAAAGGTGCATACCAGGCTGCCATGATGGGAGCTAATGGATGATGTACAAGATGAGGACTAGTGGGATGAGATGAGGTGGTTTGAACAGGTGTGGCGGATGAACTCGGACTAGTGATATGGTTTTGAGCAGATCTGGGATGGTAGGAGCCAAATTGATAAAGAAGATGAAAGTCGGGGGGGGGGGTGGAAGGTGAGGCTTCTCTAGTATGACTGTGTGAGTGGTCTAGGGTTTCAAGATCGTCAAAGTTTATCTTACTATATGATTTGCTTCTGAGAAGAGTTTTTGATGACTCTATTTCAAAAGGTGAATCTGGTAGGATAGTGAGATGTTTAGGTACTGATCTTGTTTTACGGATGGATCTACCAGTAGCTAGATGGTCAGTTTCGGAAGCTTGCCACATAATCTTCTCTGGGTCATCTACTATGATAGGGGGATTTGGGTCTGGATGGGATCTGGTGTTGATTCTTCGTGAAGCCAGACTTTGGATCTAGAGTTTAGAGAGAATGGTATTGGTGAATGTTCTGGATGAGTGGTCTCTCTAAATTTCTACTAAGGTGAAGGATGGTTAAAATAAAAGGGATGAACTAGTGGAGTCGCCAGGTGGAACTGGGTTGTTTTTACGAAGATAGCTTATGGTCCACCACCAGTAACTAATCTGGGAATGTTTTGGATTTTCTGAGTTTTATGTGCAGCCTATGGTTTGTTAAAGTATTCTAGACTTGTTTCAACACTTTGCCAGGGTGATGAGAACAAAGAGAGTTTACTCTAAATGGGTCTATGGGCTGCTTGGTTGTTTATGGTATCTAAAGGACTCAGAGTCTATAAGATTTTTCTAGACTGTCATGTACTCAATGTCCCACCATCTCCCGCTATGTTAGTGAGCGATGGGATAGGTCTATCAGATAGTAACCTAGAGTTCGGTAAAATAGTAAGGCCTACTAGAGGTTAGTGGAGTCGCCAGGTGGAAATTGGTTGCTTTTGAGATATGTGTGTATGGTCCACCACTAATATTGACAAAAACCAATCTAAGGGAGTTTTTTGGGGTTTTTTGAGTTTTATGTGCCTACGAGGTTTCGAAGAGTTTTCTATAACTAACTCATCATTTTGCTAAGATGGTGAAGGAGTTATTTTCTACTCTTCAGACAATATCTAAGTTTACTAAGCTTGATTGAGACTTCAGGAGTTACTAAGGTGTACTTAGATTGTCACTAACTCGGAAGGTCCTACTGTGAGTGTCACTATGTTAGTGAGCAGTGGGATAAGTCAATCAGATAGTATTCTTAAAGCTGCTTAAGGTCTAGGGAATCTAAGTTTGTTTAATACTCAGGGTCCCACCGTGATCGCCATTATGTTAGGGTCCCGTGATTTGGCCGATTGGTGAGCCAAATGACGATGTAACATCAAACCAAGCTTTGGAGCCCAAGGACCTAGCCTTCCTGGACTCAGAGAGGGCTCTCTCTACACTAGTACATTTGGCGGAAATTCCGACACTTGGTTCCGACGCTTTTGACCAAATGTCGGAGATTTTCCCAAATTTTTTCCATCCCGCCCGGAACCGTCTCTATAGCGACGTCTATAGAAAGCTGTCGCAATACCGACACCTAAAACCTGTCGCAATTGCGACGTTTGGAGGAAGACGTCGCAATTTCGAAACCATGGCCCAAAGCGTCGCTAAACTACTACATTTGGCGGAAATTCCAACACTTGCTTCCGACGCTTTTGACCAAATGTCGGAAATTTTCTCAAATTTTTTCCATCCCGCCCGTGACCGTCGCTATACCGACGTCTATAGAAACCGGTCGCAATACCGACACCTAGACTGTGTCGCAATTGCGACCTTTGGAGGAAGACGTCGCAATTGTGACACCATCGCCCAAAGCGTCACTAAAGTACTACATTTTGGCGGAAATTCCGACACTTGCTTCCGACGCTTTTGACCAAATGTCGGAAATTTCCGCAATTTTTTTCAATCCCGCCCGAATCCGTCGCTATACCGACGTTTGGAGAAATTGGTCGTAATACCGACACTTAGAGAAAGTGTCGCAGTGGCGACGTCTGAAGGAAGACGTCGCAATGGCGACCCTATATATCTTAGAGGCATATCTTAAAAAGCAACTGAAAAGCATATCAGTTGATTTTGTACACATGGCTTTTCAGTTGCTTTTTGTACACTTAGAGGCATCCGGCGCAATAGCGACGCTTTGTGTGTATGTGTTGTGAGAAATAATTATATAGTTCAACTTAATGGTTCATTATATAATCATGTGATCGTCACCAATGATGTATCTTAAAAAGCAACTGAAAATCCATGTGTACAAAATCGATGTATACTCTAGAGAGTGGTTCTCATATCACTATGTAAATTTTTGTATGCTACTTCAACAAAATTATAAGATAAACTGTAATACACATCATATATGCACCATAACAATTGGTACAGGATAAAACCCACCTGCCACACCTTTGTACTCGATCCAATTTTCTCTGTCAACTCTTCTAGCTATGGGAGTTTCCTCCAAGGATCATAATACCCCCAAGGCCTGTTATCACCCTAGTAATTCTCAGGCTGTGGGATGGGGATTTTTGTAGTTAAGAACACCAAGGTAACCAAGAACCGCTTTGGGAATTCAAGATCTAGCCTTCTTGAACTCCAGAGAGGGATCTCTCCGTATGATTTAGCTTTGTTTTAGTAACAGATATTAGGCTAGCTATGATTGTGTATTTGGGTTTGATTTTAAAATATTGGTGGGAATAAAGAGATTTCAAGGTAAACGAGAAGGATCTACCAGAATATTGGGCAATGGAGTCAACTCTCTAGGCAAGCAGAACTAAGAAATAAGGCTCAGAGATGCAAATGTGCTAAGGGCAAGATAGGTGACCTTCTAAGGCTATGTATAGGCTTGAGTTGATGGAGTGGATGGAATCTGAGCAAAAGGGCACTTAAGAATCCTTAAGCTACAGATAAGAAGATTGAAGAAGGGGATCTAACTGGGAACCGTAGAACTGCTCATAAGGTTTTACGAACAGGCTATTACTGGCCTACCATCTTTAAGGATGCCAAAAAATTCGTGCAGGCCTGTGATAGCTGCCAAAGGGCAGGACGCCCTGGGCAGTCTGATGAAATGCCTTTGAACCCTCAACTAGTGATTGAACCATTTGAACGCTAGGCACTTGATTTTGTTGGCCCTATTAGTCCTCCCTCAAACCAAAATACATACATCCTAGTTGCAACCGAATATGTCACTAAGTGGGTCGAAGCAAAGGCAGTTTCAAAAGCTACAGAGGACTCTGTAGTACAGTTTCTTTTCCAAATCTTTGTGCGCTATGGTCTCCCAAGGGACATAATCACAGATGGAGGACCATAATTTGTAGGTAATAAATTAGCTGAAACATTGCAAAACTACCACATTCAGCACAAAATTACAACTCCATATCACCCACAGGCCAATGGCCAAGTAGAGAGCACGAACAAAGTAGAAAACATTAAAATTCCAAGTAGAGAGCACGAACTATAGTTGTATTGAGAAATTTTATTCACACTGAATACTTTGAATTGTGAAGTATTTATACAAAAAAATGTTTACAAAATATCTCAGGAATTGAGATGATGTTTTAATCAAAAATAGGAAAGAAAACTTAAAAAGAGGGACAAACAGACCGCATTGTTGCTGTACGCATTCTTTTAACTCGCATTTCTTACCATTTGAGGCACGCAAAAATGAATTTATGAATTTCCTCGTTTTGATCTATTAACACCACAAAGATCAGAATTCTGCCATTTCTGTAATGACTATAGTCTCACTTTTTGAAACTTTCATCTCATTTCTCAGTGATTTGGAAAAGTTAGGCTTGATATTGAACATATGCCTGATCTCATTATCTAAAAAGAACAGATTTTCAAAATACTGAAGAAGTATTTTGCCTGTTGGTGATCCTTGAGGCAGTTGTTGTCTAGCTTGCTCTTTTGCATGATTTATGATTTTTAGATCATAATCTTTCTGAGGCATTAACTTGTCATTCAATGCGTGAATATCAGGCAAACCTGCTTCTGACAATGTTTTGTATTTGGCTAAAAATCTTGAGATGGATAAATTCATGTCTTTACACCGGTCCTCTAGAGTACTCATTATGTTTCTTTTGTTCAAGACCTTTTTGATTTGAAGAATGGTTTCTGTTCTATCAACAATTTTCAATTCTTCCAACTCTTCCCTGGTTTTATTGTTTAAAAAAGCTATGATTTGGATTGCTTGGGCTGGTTTTTTGTCAATTTCCCTCTTAGTCTTGTCAATCTCTGCACTAGCAACTTGAAGTAACTCCCTCTGTTCATAAATTATCCGAATTGAAGGCCATTGAGAATGAATGCCCTCAATAATTTTGGTCCATAAATGACTTTTTATAAAGGCCACTTGATCTGTAAGATTTACTTGTGCTTGCAGAATCTTTACCTGTTCTTGTAGTCGATCAGCCCTTTGCTCATGTCCTCTAGAAGTAATCAAGGCATCATTTTTGGATTTTTCCAAATTTTTAATAATGCCTCTCAAACTAAGAATCTCTTTATCTTGGTCTTGTGGTGTGGTCCTCTGTGAGGATGAAGAAGAAGAGGCAGAGATTAGAGAAGTAATTGGCACTGCAGTTGGAAGTACTCCGTTCGGTGCCAAGTGTTCTGCCAAAGTAGATGGTATAGAAGTGTTTACAGTGGGGATCACTGTAGGAATGACCATTGGTTGTGCTTTTCTTAGTTCTTCATTCTCTTTCATTAGAGCTTCTATTTGACTTTCCATTGTTTTTATCTGACCTGACATTTGATGTACAAGCTGCTTTAAATCATCATTCTCTGTTTTTTGCTGTAGAATTTCTTTTTCTTGAGAGTTTCCACTCTGAGGCAACTTCAACTGTTTTCTAAGAGAAGCTATATCCTCATTTTTCTGTTTAATTAAGACTTTTGCCCCTTCAATGTTGGCTGGGTCACCCCCTGCTTCAATCACTATATCTTCTAGTGCTCTTATTCTTAAATTATTAGCATACAGTGAGGCTTTGTCCAACTTCATTTGATTTTGGAGGTTGAGCACTGTTTTCTCAAGCCTAATTGATTTCATAGTTCTACTGACAATTTTGGAATATAGCATTTCAGTATTGCTCCTATGAAATTCAATTTGATCTAATTCATGAATGGCATCTGCATCCAGTTCAAGATATGTTTTGGAATAATCTGCCACTGATTTTGGCTCAGCCACTGTAGGCTTCAAGAATGAAATTACCAATTTATTGGATGAATAATCAAATGCTGAAAGAATCCTGTCTTTGTTTCTAGGCTTTTCCTTAAGAAATCTAGAATGAGCTTGATTCTTGAGCTCTTCATTCTTCTCTTTAATCTGTCTGAATCTGATCTGAATCTCTGACTCTATATTGTCAGTATCCTGAGAAGAAGGAGGCAAATCGACGGTAGCCTGGTTTTCCTTCGTGACTGTATCTTTTTGTTGTGTTCCAATTTTTACATTTTGAAGCTCTTTTAATGTTTGAGTGACTATTCTTGTTGCTTCATCATTTATATCAATATTTACAACCTTATCCTTTTCTTCTTCTGTTGACTTGCTTCTTTTACTATAAGGAGTTCTGAATTTTATGTTCTCAATAGTCTCAGCTATGAAACTATCTCCTTCTCTATCTCTTTTATGTACATTATAAGTATCTTTGCTTGTAGAAGCCACCTGTACTGTCTGTTCAATCTGTTTGCCTTTGCCACTGTCTACCTGTATTACCTGTACTGCCTGTGAATCATCATCAGATAGGGTGTTTGGCTCCCATTCAATTTTATTTACATATCTCTCAATATGGGGCTTAGGATCATGCAAGTAAATAGGCAACTTACATTTTACCCTTATTGCACTCAAAATACCTCGTGGGTCATACTTCCATGTAAAACTACATGGGAACTTATACTCTTTAAGTTTGACATTTATCTCATTGGCAGCTTCTCTGTTATTCACAATGAATGGCCCAATTTGATTTTTCAGCTTAAATTGGGTCTTTTTCTTGAAAGTTATGAAGTGGATTTCATCTACATTCAATAGTTGTCTCAGATATTCTAAAGCAAATATTCTTGTAGTAACAAATCTGGGTAACTTATATGGGGCTAGGGATGAGCCATACACTCTGATTTCTGTATGATTTTTATATAAATACCAATCTCCAGTTTTGTAGCTCTCCGATAACTGCAGAATTCTTCTTGTCTCATCATTGATCCTAGGGATCTCCTCTTTTTCCAAGAGATACATAGCAGGGGCTATAAATGAGTCATTGAAATCTGTAAAACTATACTCTTTGTTCCATTTCCTTAAAATAGATGACCAAAATACTACTGATAGAACTTTTCCTTCTGCATCCACTTTCTGACATTCAATTGGAAACTTATCTGCTTGATAATATAGGAAGAGGTGTAGTAGATAAGAGGAGTATCTGAAAACTCCTTCTTCTGATAATTTGGATAACTGATAATGCATATTATCAACAATACATCTAGAAAAATTGAACTGAATGGATGGTGATTGACCAGGGTTTAGAGTTGACAGAAAACCTGGGATAGCCACATCAGTGAATTCATCACTGGCGTATCCTAGTATGAAGGAGAGCATTGAGACAATCTGTCTAGTTTCATCTGGGAAATCAACAGTGTCGAAAGGAGGATCTAACTTAGGCATATCAACTTGATTTGGACAAAAAGTCTGGTATATTTTGAATCTAGCATTGAAATCCAAGTCAAGATATAGTTGGGTTAAATCTTCTCTTGTTAGGGAAAAAGAATTGGGGTCATGATTCATTTGCAGCATGGAATTTATCGACTCTTCAGTGATGTAAAACATGGTTTCTTTTTCTTTGTTTACAATACATCTTTTTTCTGGCATATAATAGGCTTCGCATAATCTGATAAAGTCAGGAACATAATGAGTGAGAGGGACAATATATCTAGGCAGATTGGATTCCCAAATTGGTATATCTTTGTCACCCTTTTCCACTGATTTGCCATAGCACCAATTATAGACATCAAGCGGGTTAAATTCTACATTAGGGTCTAGTATTAGACAGTCCAGATCAACTAAAGGGCTCTTCTCTGGAGAAATGACTGGAGGCTGGACTGGTCTGACCACTTTTGTAGAATCAGCCGTGAGTGCAGGAGTTGGTTTGTCGATTTTGAAGGACATAAGCTGAGGAAACTTTGCAGAAGACTTCTTTTCAGATTTTGGGCCTCCATTCTTGGGGTTACCTGCTTCTTGGTCATTTTTAATAATGAACGAAGCAAGCTTAAACGGTTTGCTAAGTTCCTTTACGAGAAACAGGGGTTTCTTGGCGAATTTCTACTGAAAATGGGGTTTCTGAGCAGGTTTTTTAGGAAATGCAAGGAATTTAAAGCTCAGGACGTGTATTTAAAATCGATTTCAACAGAAAAACGGACCAGGGTATGGAAAAAACTGCGAGAAAGGGCAATTAGGGATTCCAGGGAAATTTTGACAGAGTTTTCCCTGAAAATGGACACTTTTTTGCAGTAACTTTGGTAATTATTTGAAATCGACAGGAATTTTGAAATCTCAGAGGTCAACTTCGAATAAAAGTACCTGGAGAACCAGCGGAATTCGGTTGAAGACGTTGCAGAGGTGCTCAGTCTTCAATTTTTTGAAAATGGCTTCGCAGAGGACAATGTAGTACTTTGTAATGGAAATTTAGGGCAATGGGCGTTGAAAAATGGTACTGGTAGGTTGAAAATGGCTCTGCAAAGTTTCTCAGGGTTCAAACGGCGTGATTTTGAGGAAAACGGTTCTGCAATGTTTTTACAGGTTTAAAGCGAGAAGGTGAAAATTTGAATGCAAATAATAATTTTAATGTTATCCTTCGATGGTATAACCATAGTTAAATGACATTAAACTCGGGTTAAACGGGTGAGGTTTAGGGAATACCGCCAATGGTATTCGCGAGGGTAAATGGTGGTAAGTGGAAACTAGCTTTTCGAACGCGATACAACGTGGTGGCGACACGTAAGTGCGGGTGGTTTGGAAAAACCACCCATTTCGCGCGGCTTTGCCAAAACATCAAACGATTACTTTATGAGCGCGGAAATGTATTAGCGCCGTCGGATCTGGATTCAACGAGCGAACGGCCACAATGAAAAGGAAAGGTGCGGGGAAAAGGTAAGTTATCGGGTTCAGTGCGATACTATTGCAAAAGTGTCACAAGACCAACGAAAATGGAAATCGTTCAAAACGTCAGAAGAGCGACGCTTACCGAAAAGTAAAAGGTAAGTTATCGTTCACTTTGGGTCATTGATCTTGGGAAACCATCGCTATACCGACATTTAGAGAAATGTGTCGCACTACCGACACTTATAAAAAGTGTCGCAATTGCGACACTATGCCCCAAAGCGTCGTTAGACAGCTTCCTCCAAACGTCGCTATTATATGTTTAACAAAGATATGGTAAGTAACTCTCTCTTGTTCTTCTTAGAAATAATTATATATAATTTTTCTTTTTTTTTTCAAAATAGATTAAAAAAATTATATGAGAAAAATTATTAATTCATCAATATGTGTGTGTTGTGAGGAATAATTTCATAGTTCAACTTAATGGTTCATTATATAATCATGTGAGCATCACCAATGATATATCTTAAAAATCAACTAAAAAGCCATGTGTACAAAATCGATGTATACTCTAGAGAGTGGTTCTCATATCACTAAGTAAATTGTTGTATGCTACTTCAACAAAATTATAAGATAAATTGTAATACACATTATATATGCACCATAACAATTGCCATACAACTAATTTGTTTTAGGATGCATGTGGCATTCTAGGGGTAAATTCTATATGATGTGTATATCAATCTATTAGGTGTTGGTAAGTTGTGAGTATCTAAGAAATGATACGGAATATCCATACATCATGATCTTGCAATGTGATTATAAATTGTGTCTATAATTTCCATAAAATGTATAAATGATTTGTTTTAAAAAAATCAACACAATCAACCCTAAACAATGCTCATGATGTGGAATGTCATTGGCGAAACCAAAATGATGGTCACATGTCCCATTTCTATGGTAATGGTGATCATATATATGTTGTAGCGACACTTTATGAGTAATTAAATAAATCTAAGAGTGTGACTCATTGTGCCATATTTTTTTAAAGCATGATTTGTTTTCCTAGTTTTTACTAATTTGTTAACATATTTTATTCATTTGGAAAGCTAATTAATGATGCTTTAAGTAATTAGGACCTAATGAGAGATCATCTTCACATCTTCACTGAAATATATTTGGCAATTGTAGTCACTATATGAACCGCACATGCATGCTACTTAAGAAAAATTGAAATATAAACTATAATACACATCTTATATCTTCTGCCATAACAATTGTCATACAACTTATTTACTTCTAGATACATATGAAATACTTCAGGTAAATGCCATATTATGTGTATACCAATATAGTAGGTGTTGGTAAGTTATGAGGATCTAAGAAATGATAGGGTATCTACACATTAGTAGTGCTCTGGTGAATTTTTTGCATAATTTTCTATTTGTTGTAATTTTGTTGCCTGGATTTGTTATAGATTTCAAATAATATATACAATTATCTACCAATTGTTCTTTATAAAGAAGAAGTACAATAAGCAGTCACCTAAAAGTGAGCCATGTGAAGATATTGGTAACATGAGTAACCTGGTAAGCTGTAAATGAAAAGTGAATAACCTCCACTCACCAAAAGTGAATAACCTCCACTCACCAACAAGTGGCAGGCAGGGTTGGAATTTGGATTTCTCTTTACCCGTCACACAATTTTTTTTGACGTTTTGGTCATTATTTTTCTAGTCAATAAACGTTACATTTAAAATTTTGCACTTCATTAATGACGTTCTCGTAATAAATTAACCCTTCACCAATAAAAGTTTGATTAAAAAAATTGAACGCTCTTCCATTTTCTTTGGATTTTGGAGTGTGATATATCTGTGTCATGGACTTTTAATACCTAAAGTTTCAAGAGAAATAATTGATTCTTGTCAAACTAATATTTCCTCAATATATGCTATGTGTTGAAATTACTTACAGCTGATGTACAGGCAGCCGCCTTCCATTTCCAGCGATCAGTCAAGATCGCAGTATAACAAAAACGTTGCAGAGAGCTGCTTGGCATTTTTGATTGATCAGAGTTTAAAAAATTGAAGGACAATGGTCCCAGAACTGAAATTTCCGGATTTGAAATCTCACTGAGGCGGATTTAATATAAATTTCACATCACACTCAGCCGTCCGTACGAGTGCCCAAAATCGGACGCGAAAAATTCATAAAGCAGATTGAATAGAAATTTTGCGTCACATTTTTTATGACGTCAGCAAATTTTATTGGCACCCGAAATTGAAATTTCCGGATTTGAAATCTCACTGAGGCGGATTTAATAGAAATTTCGCATCACACTCAGCCGTCCGTACGAGTGCCCAAAATCGGACGCGAAAAATTCATAAAGCAGATTGAATAGAAATTTCGCGTCACATTTTTGATGACGTCAAAAAATTTTTTTGGCACCCGAAATTGATTGAAGGAGAGTTTAATTTTTGGTTGACGTCCGGTGGTCAAAGTTCTTTAATGTTTGTTTTAAAAATGTCGTGCGTACAGGTCCATATATATATAATATATACATCATATGCACAATTCAAAGCAGCGAGTTGTAAATGCACAGATAGAGTGAAATTTTAGAGTGTGAGTTTTGTGTTGAACTGTGTTTTGAAGCAGTCAAATTTTTTTTATTCCCTCAGTCAGAGGAGATTTTGTAACCAAAGTTTTGAAGTTTAATGAAATAGTTTTTACAGTGAAAACTCTGTTTCCAGTGAAGAAATTTTTTTTTATATTTTCTCTGTATTGAAGAGGGGAGTTTTATTCTCCATTGTTGTTCCGGAACTTTAAATATTCCAACACTATGATCTACTAAAAATTACTTCAAAAATCAAGTAAACCTTCCAATATAAAGAAAAAAACATGAACGAGCTTTCCCTAAATTGCAATAAATTTATGTTTATTATTAATATTGCATAATCTGTCTTATAAAAATTGCATAATCGGACTAATAACAAATCCTCAGTGCATTTTTTATTGTTGTTGTGATTAAAAAAATGAGCCAAAGAACGCTAAGGCACTCAGAGAAATCAATCTATGTATTATTTGAAATTTCTCACAAAACATGTTGAGTAGTGGAGACTAAGCCCTAGATTTTTTTCTGTCCTCAATCTCTCTATTAATTATGTCTATGTAGTTATAAGAATAACAAGCCAAAGAAATCTGAGGCTTCCAGAGAAATTAGTCTCTGTGTGTAGAAATTGATGATTACTGTTAACTAAATGTTATACCATTTGAAATTGCTGAGCGAAATTAATCAGGCCATGATGTACCATTTGTCAGTATCTATTTTCTCATGTATGAAAGTTTTTTTTTTTCTAAGTAAAAGTAATTATATTAACAAAAGGAGTACAGTACAGCGGGCCGAAGCCTGGTCATTGCCGAGTGCCGTGGCATTTGAAACAAAAAACCATAGTTTGAAGACTGCCCTGCAAGAGGGAAACCAGTCTGAAACAGTTCATTTGAAAAATCCCGCGCAGGGGAACCAGAGAATTGTAGTACTGGAGACCATATCGAAGCAAAAAAAACAGATGCATTTTCAGAGACAGCAGGAAACAGTACATGAACAAGCCCGTGAGAATGGGCAGAAAGAGAGCAAAAAACCAGAGTGAAGAGGAGGAACTATTCATCAGGATCAGGTTCATAGACAACTCTGCACCAGAATTCATCTGGTTCCCCGTCAGAATTATACAGGTCAGCAACAGAATGGATCACCTTCCCGTGAGGAGGAGGATTAATCTACGCCTCGCTCGCTTGCACTGCGTCCTGCCTCTCAGTAGGTTGACCCACCGCTTCCTTGTTCGCCTGGTCCTGCGTGGCCTTGCCCATCTGACCCTGCACGTTCGCACTATCAGGTTGCTTCAGCCCAACAAACTAAGCCGAATCCTGAGCCACCGAGAGGCTGCATTCCGCCGGGCGAGAACTGGGAACAATTTCCCGAGGCTCTTCACGAAAGACGACCGTAATTGAGGCAGTCACCCTGGGTTGATTGAGAGTGCTGTTAAAGGAAAAATGCGCGGTGTGGGTTTGAGCAGGAGGAGCGGAAGGAGTGGGGGAAGCAAGGCGACGGCCCAAGCGGAGAAGGCGCCCTCTAGGTTGACTGTCAGAGTGGGAGATAGACGCAGAGGAGGTGCCATAGGTGGAGGGACAGCGTCGAATTTGGCACCTCGTGGAGCCTCTTCGGCAGCGCATTCTCTGCCTGAGGTGCGGCATAGTCGCACTCGAGACAGCAGGGCAGGGAGGAAAAATATGGATAGAAGACTGAGGCGAGAGGGGCAACAGGGAAATAGAAGCAAGCTTGCAGGAACCAGCGTGGTAGAAGTGGAGATTTTCTCCAAAATCCAAACAACAATTGAGACAGCTCCTCTTACAAGTTACAGTGCGAACATTAGAAAGCCCTGCTCCTGGAGCGCACCACAGATTCACAGGCGGGGGAATTCTGTTCAGACCAGAGGGACGTTCCATAATAACAACCCAGTCTACCGTGCAACTGTGAACCAACTGCAATAAACCACCATAAGTATGAACTGGAGGCTGAGTCATGTCGCGGCATGCGAATGTGTATCGAGGAGCGGGACTACGATTTATTCGAGCGAGTAAATGGCATTAAACGTCGATCAGTCGACATTAAGAACTGAATCACAACACTCTTGTGGGTGGGCCAGTGGCTTCCCCTCCCCCATCCCATGACGTTAAATACTACCAACTTCACCCGCATCCGGGTTCTCATGTATGAAAGTTGATGTACCATTGATATTATTTTTTTTATATTTTTGCATGGCCATTGGACAATGATTTACTATGGTTTTCCTACTAAATTCCAATGGATGATTATTAAAAAATATTGAGAATTAGTTTAGTCTCAAGGCATATCCAAGAGTCTTACTAGATAATTATAGATTACCTCTCCAATGGATGATTGTACATTTTTCATGTACTTTTTCACGTGAATTTCAGTTGATGCTAGATCTTACATTAATAACTATACTTGCATGAATATCCATGCTTTTATACTTCCCCACTATGGTCAATGTTGATGTATGGCCTTGGCCCATTGATCTTACAATTAACTCACTATTCATATTCAATTTTATCCAGTTCAACCCAATAAAATAAGGAAAACAGAAAATTCAAATGCGGGCTACATAAAAATGATTTTTTAAAAAACTACAATAATGTCTGATATCACCCGCGCATTCGCACGCGCGCATTCGCCCTCAGCTCTTGCAGAACAGCATTCGCTCTCAGCATTCACCCTCAGCTCTTGCAGAGCAGCATTCACCCTCAGTTCTTGAAAAATGGTAATTTCTTACTGCAGGCCCTTCCTCCTGTAGTAGGGTTGACCCTATTTGGGTTTTTTTGGAGCCTCTGAGAATAAAAAGGTTGTGATTGATTACGGGGCACTGCCTATATTTGTGGAACTTCTTGCCTCTGGGAATGATAATGTTCGAGAACAGGTAGCACGTTCATTTTAGAGGCATAAAATTATTCTTCCCAACTATCTTTATACGTCTGTAATTTTGGAATCTGATTTAAAAAACTACTACCCAACTTTGAGTTCAAAGTGTAAGGCCGTTTGGGCAACTTTGAGTTCAACTGGTGTTCGTGTAAGGTTTTTTGGGCTTTGGGAAATATTGCTGGAGACTCTGCAACATTAGGGATCTTGCCCTCAGTCATGGAGCTCCGAGGCAGGTGCTTCCCCAGTTGAATGATACTGCCATAATTTCAATGATACGAAATTGTACATGGGCTCTGTCAAATTTTTGCCGTGGTAAACCCCAACCACTATTCGACCAGGTAAGCAGAACACATTTTCTGCCTCTTCTTCTTAGTTCGCAGATACTGTGGATTTTTTTTTATAGATCTTGGTGCTTGGTAGATTTGGACGTAATATGGACCTAGGCGCTTGTTCATTACAATGTCTCTGTCATCAGGTTGTAGAAAATGCTCAGAAATTTGGGTTTCACAAGGGGATTACCCTTGCTTGCAATTATTGATTATCAGTCACATTCAAAAAAAGTCTTTCATAGCATTGCTGAGCTCTTTGTAGGTGAATTTCCGAGGCAATTTCACAATATCTGAACTAAATTTTTCTGTCCTTTTCAATACTCTGTGCTTGTAACAGAACCAGACAAATAATCTAGTGGCCAATGCAACAACAACAACACCTCCTATTGCAATGCCTGCAATTCACCCTCTCTACACACATGAATGACTATGGCACCGTGAACATGTACTGGAGCTGAAGGTACTGGTTTCCATTAGGATCGTGGAATTCAACATCCAAAATAGTATCAAATTCCACTGCAATAGTATTCCCTAGCGAGGGAAACAGTTCATTGAGACCTATTGGACTCATCACCTCCAAATAGCCTCCAGGGCTACCCAGAGTGTGATCATCTGGAGCAATAACAAATGCTCATCCATCCCCAATTGAAACAAGAATAGGAC